>CAVNYN010204482.1:0-51626 GCA_963692815.1 Nyctanthes arbor-tristis
AACTCCGAAGTTTGAAGAAAAGTAATTCCCCCAATTTAACTACATTTGCTCGATTACATTAAATTTTTTTTACCATATTTCATCTGCTGACTTGATTTCATCATTGTACGTTATCAATGTGCAGCTTTGTAAAGGGAAGAGATTATGATCCAGATCGTGAGCGAGCTCAAAGGAAGAAATTAAAGAAACTCTTAAGACAGGAAGCTAAAGGTGCTGCACGTGAGCTGCGGAAAGATAATTACTTCTTGTTGGAGGTTAAGGAAAGGGAAAGAGCACAACTTGGAGAAGAAAGAGCTGAAAAATACGGAAAAGCTAAAGCTTTTCTACAAGAACAAGAGCATGCATTTAAATCTGGACAACTGGGGGGAAAGAGAAAGAGGAGGAGATGAATCATCTCTTTTTTCTCTATTTTGGTTTCTTTTTTTCTGGTAAGTTACTATTCCATTTTGGTCAATGGTTGTTTTCTTCTCTACTGTCACTGGTTTCTATTGAATCTTTTAATTGATTTGTTGAACCTGTGAAGTCGAAGGCTTTTGTTTTCCCTTTTAAATTTATTAATACTTTGATTGCACTTACCTTCTGGCACTAATGCTACGTCAGAGGAGAGAATATATTGGATTTGGATCTCGTTCTATTCTCATTCCTCTGCCTCTGTGTGTGTGTGTGTGTGTGTGTGTGTGTGTGTGTGTGTGAATATATTTAAAAAAAAAAAAAAAGCCACTTAGACGATATTAAACTATTTTCCATTTGCAGGTGGAACAATGAGGTTCTGCCTAAAGAAAATGTCATTCCATCTTGGAGAGTAACTTGCAGTTCCTCTTCACCTCTACGGTTGCTGCTATTCTGTTGGTAAGGGGCAATCGGGCAAGTACTCGTCTTGAGGAATTCTTTCTCGTGTTCGACTGAGGTATCACATAACAAGATTGTTGACGTAGTGCTGGGCATAGATGAAAGTTGGAATGATTTTGATTAGGTTCGTGCTTCATTTAGCAGAGTAACAGATGAAGTGTAAGAATCTATATTGTCAAGATAGCAGACTGTAGCCGGATGTAATTATGGTAGAAATTTTGACTCTGATATTGTATTTTCAGTTATTACAAGTCCCGTATGGCCTATGGGGCTTTTAAAAAAAAAGAGAAAAACCTGCTTCTCAAGCCAATAGATTTCAAGACAAGTTGAAAGCACTTTCTTGGCCGGTATTAAGATTTTGGGTGCCATGCACAAAATATAATATGATTACCTGTTATTTATCGAACAGAAAATGAAAAACTAAATTAAGAATTGACATTTACAGTCACACAACTTGGTTTTCTTTAAATTTGCTTGCGTTCAGCACAATGTTTTTTTATTAATTACATCACTTTTTTAAGTACAGTTACAAATATGGTTATAGGGATACAATGCTACAAATAACCATTCATATCATAGAGGGACAGGGGAGGAACGATTCCCCCCCCCCCCAACGAAAAAAAAAATTTCCCAGAACACAAGCAAGAAAGAAGACATTAAGGGCGAAAAAAGTAATCGGCCCTCTCTATAAAAAATTTTTGCTAATAATGTATTTTGGAAAATGATATAATTTTTAGAACTATATATAAATAAATAAATATTATCAATAAGAAGTCAAGAAATATTACTAAATTATTAGTACTACCTCTGCCCACAATGATTGTCTAATTTCAATTTTCACAAATATTTAGAAAAGTGCAATTTATAGAATTGGAAATGAAAAATTTAATATTATTTTTCTAATATGCCCTTTCATTTATTAAATATTACACTTTAAATAATACTATTTTATTGATTACAGTGCATATTAAATAAAGGTATAAAAGATAACTAATATTATAACTACTTTTTAAATAAGAAAGTAAATCATATTTTGGGATGAATGAAAAAGAAAATTGAAATATTTTTGTGGGACAGAGGTAATACAACACAACCATGTCACAATAAAATGAAAAATATGTTGGAAGGAGCTGTTGGCAGGGAATGCTGGTTCGAGATGGGGCTGGGCAATTTGTGTGCTGCCAAATGAAAAAACTTCCAAGGAAATCTTCGAGTCAAGGAAGCTGAATCATGGGGATTACGTGAGGTGATTCGTTGGGTGTGATCTATGGGTTTCCAACACGTTATTTTTGAAATTGATGCAAGGCGATTCATTGGGTGTGATCTATGGGTTTCCAACACGTTATTTTTGAAATTGATGCAAAACAAGTTGTCGACGCCATCATTGGAGGAAATGATGATTTCTCAACTTTGGTTCCATTATTCAAGAAGATTGTAGGGCACTAATACAACAAAGTGGAGTTTACTCTGTTAGTGTTGCAAAATGGGAAGCTAATGCACACCAACTGGCTAGATTATTTATCAATTTCCCTTCTCCTTTTATTTGGAACAAGGCACCGTCCATTTTTATGGCCTATTTGATGTATGACTTGATCAATAATTTTTTCGCTTCAAAAAAGGAAAAAAAAAATGGGGAAGAAAGAAAAATATCTTCCATGAGCCGACTGACTCATTATTATACATTTATACTGGCCCCGATAGAAAAAATAGCTACCCACCTGTTAAAGAGGTTGGAAATTCGAATCCTATAAAATTTCCTATGAAATTCTGTCAAGAAGAGCATTTGATGGGAGGAGGGTCCTCAACTTGGATTTTGACAAATTTTTGAGATTTATGGACTCTTGTCGATGGTTGTCTGAAAATCCATTTAAATCCACAGAAACTCGTTATTTAAAGGGGAAAAAAAACTTTTGAAATCTATTCTGTTACATTTTCATTCAAACTCATATAGCAGTGGAATTTATCTAAAATAGTCCATTATTTAAAGACAAAAAGTTCTATTGAAATCCATTATTCTTGTCACCCAAGCTGATGTCCCAATGACATTTGCGGTAGGCTTTATATCTCCTCTTCACTACCTTAAATTATACTAAAATCCAATTTGTGGACCACCAAAATTAAAGAAAAGTCATTTTTATTCTTTCCCGTTGGAAGTCGAGAGTTGAGACAGAGTCGAATGTACCAAGCGATTTGTTGATACAGATTCTAGTTCGATTGCCTCCAAATGTGTATTCAAATTCATGTGTGCTTCAAAGACTTGGAAAAGGATCATAAGGGAGACCTTTGATGAAACGCCAAAGGTAAAGGACGACTAATTTGCCCGGTTATTTTAACTTCAAGCAATGGTGAACTGTGGCATAGAGAAATAAATGACAGAGTTTTCTAGTTTTCAAGCTTCTCAGAGGGCGAAAAAGGCTACAGACGGACTTCTACCATACCAGAGTCAGTGGCGCCTAGTGCATAAACTGACTTGTATTCTCTTGTTGATGACTACCAGATTAACAGACAAATGAAACTTTTAAGTGCTGGTTTCTGTGTGTTGTGCAATGGATAGATTAAGCCCACAAAATCTCATCGACTGTTGTCTTCCATAGACGTGATACCATCTTTCTCTATAAGATTGAGAGCAAGTCAATGGAAGTAACTCAAGATTCAAGCCAATTGACAGCTGATGCTAACGTTGAATGTTATACTTGGTACCCTTACCTTTACTCACATTATCTTTTCATCTTATGCTCTCCAATAGCGGGTGTTAAAGTCAAAGTAGAAAAGGTTCAAACTGTTGGAATGTATTAACTTTGTGACCAACTACCATGATCACTTTATTATCTCTGAAAAAAATGCAACTAATTACAGTGCCAAGAAAGAATAAAACTACACTCTAGGTAAAAGCGTACTCAAAGTTTGTTCATATGTAAATATGTGTTAACTATGGAAGCTCAAGGGAAATTGAGCTTGGAATTTTTGGTATACATTTGAAAGCAATCCTAGGTCATACTTAAGCAATCTAAGAGGCGAAAAGGAGGGTTCCCAGATTCTAATGCTACTGCCATCTATGATCCAAAAGCTAAATGTGCATAAACATCTAAATAGAAACAGTGCCTCACTTTATGTTCGATTTTCATTTCCATTGTTAATGTATGATTACTTGACTACGCTAGCAGAGTCATTAACAGGTTCCATTCACGGGCTTTTATACCCAGCAGAATATTGAACTCTAGAACAGAGTAGACATGCCAACCCAAAAATTCATGGTAATCTATCACATTTCTTGGCAACCTGTTTCTTGCATTGCATGTATATAATTGTTTAACATCTATTAATTACTCATCTATGTACTGATTATGTACATACATAAACAGAATTTTCTATTATTTCAACGAGAAGTTATGCTGGATTTCATTCTATACCTTCAGGTGCTATCGGTAAAAGCATTCAAGATAATATCCTTCTCAAAAAGCTTCCATCAAAGTAATTCAGAGGCTAATACAATAGCTCACATGTTCAAGCAAAGATATCAGATCTCATGACTGCATTAAAACAAACCTGATTGTACTATCAACCCACAAACAAGTATATTTTGAAAGGATTTTCCATTTCTGAGAGACTAAAATGCATGTATCTATGATAGTAGTTTACCCTGCGATCATTGTTCCAGCCCCTTTATCAGTAAGAATCTCAAGAAGTAGTGAATGCTCCAACCGCCCATCGATAATACTGGCTGTCCTAACACCTTGAGCTAGAGACCTCACACAGCAATTCACCTTGGGGATCATCCCACCTGCAATCTTCCCGTTCTCCATCATCTTCTTCACACCTTTAATATCAATCTCCTTCACCAAAGTCCCTGGATCATCACGGTCCTCTAGTATCCCAGCCACGTCCGTCAACAGTATCAATTTCTCTGCACCCAGAGCTGCAGCCAGCTCACCAGCTGCTGTGTCTGCATTAATGTTATATGGCTGCCCTGTCGAGTCAGCTGCCACAGAAGCAATCACAGGGATGTGGTTATTATCAATAAGTGGCAGAATGATAGAGGGATCAACACTGGCAATGTCCCCAACAAACCCAAGCTGCACAGCATTGGGAGACGGCCTGGCTGTCAATATTCGACCGTCAATTCCAGATAAACCTACGGCAGTGGCACCAGCCTTGTTAATCAAAGCAACAAGGTGTTTATTCACTTTACCAACCAACACCATTGACACAATTTCCATGGTTGAGGCATCCGTGACCCGAAGGCCATTGAGGAAATTCGGCTTGATGCTGAGCTTTCCCAGCCACTGGTTGATCTCGGGCCCACCACCATGAACAAATACAATGCGGAGGCCAACACAGGAAAGGAGGACAATGTCTGCAATTACAGAAGCCTGGAGGGCCTCAGACTTCATTGCAGCTCCTCCATATTTAACAACTATAGTCTTTCCTCGGAATTTCTGAATAAATGGTAATGCTTCTGATAAAATTCTGACCCGAGTTTGCGCTGGGGTGGATTGAGTACCCATTTCTTGTGCAATTGCCGACTGTGAAGATGAACTGACGCATGTGACTTTGGTTTTTCCACTGCGTTTGGTGACTGAAACCAAGTTCTTGAATGAGAGTGCAACATTATCAGACACCTTTGAGGGTGTCGACAGAGGCGAAGTCAGGGGAAGGATTTTAGCAGCCAACATTGTCTCTTGAAAGCTAAGCGGAAAGGGGCCTGCAAAAAGGATTGAACTTTAATTAAGCCGCTTTCTGCTCAGGCATTGGCAAATCCAGAACTAGTAATAAAAAATTTATAATCAAAAACCAATTTTATGAAGCAATGAGCAAATCATAACAAAATCAAACTTGCACCTAACACCAGTCAAAAACTCCAAATTCCAGAATCAAGAAATCAACTTTATTAAGCAACTAGCAAATCAATAGAAAACCAAATAAACTATGAAGGCCACGTCAATGAAAAAAGTCTAGAGGGAGAAATACTCAACAAGTTTCTTTCTGCTCGCATACTTCTCTCTCTCTCTCTCTCACACATATAGATAGATAGAGCAGAGAGAAAGAGAGACAATGTGTACCTGAAGGGCGAATCGTCGGTGGATGTGGGAATTGGCCGACGCCGTCGAGGCACAATTACGTAGTCGGAAAGTTGATTCAGGTCTTCCGTTTGGGCGAAAATATTTACTCGGAGAAGAGTAAGTTCAGGTCCTCAATCTATAGAAAACAAATCGTTTTGGTCCTTAATCTTTCTAATTGTAGCAATTGAGTTTTTAAACTTTCACTTTGTGCGAGATGTGGCGCATAAGATTTGTTAACGCCTAGATTTCTTGACTTATATATTTCATCCTTTAGCACTGGACATGCTAAATAACTTTGTTTCTGGACTTCTATGTCGAGCATTTGATGATGTGTTGATTTAATTGTTAAGAAGTTGAAGTGTCTTGATCGGCGAGCATAATTTTCATTATTATGGTTGAAACTCTAAATTATGTATTTGTCACAATCCATGACTTGATGTGTTGATGGACTTGGATCATACATTGATATACATCTGAATCTTCAATTGATGTTAGAAAGGAGAAAACAAGAGTTTCTGCATTTCCATTAAATTAAAAACATAGTAAAGAGAAACTGAAGAGAAATGAAAGTGATTTATTCTGAAAACATGAATTCCTTCAAATTTTGTGGAGAGATCGGAAGAGCACACTCCATGTTGCGGACGAATCATGAAAACCTGAATTGGAGAGTGAATATAAGTTGGTGATAGGGTGAATCTGTAAAGCTGCAGAATCATTGAAAGAACAATTTTTGCTTCAACCATTGCAAAACTTAATCCAACACAAGTTCGGGGTCCAAATCCGAATGGCATAAAGGCTACCGGATTATTCCTGGTAGCCTTAGCTATGCCTTCCACAAACCTCTCTGGTCGAAACACATGAACATCTTCTCCCCATATTTTAGGGTCATGGTGAAGTGCTAGAGATGAGATGTTTAACTCTGTATTTGCTGGAAGGGTCATATTTCCAAGTTGAGCTTCCTTTGCAACCTTTCGCTTGATTGCAACCACCGGAGGGTAAAGCCTCAATGATTCTCTCAATGATCATGTTCATCTGCAGCAGAAACTAAATCTGTTAACTGATATATGAACAATGAAAATGATATGGAGACCACCTCTGTCTCCGTAACAGAGCCAGACAGCCTACATCGATTAATCACATGGCCCCCATTGCTGCTAGGGGCCCCACATCCTCCTTCCTCATTAGTCCGTGTAGACAGTCTGGAGCCAGAGTTGGTCTCCATATCATTCCTCGTATGAACAAATAACAACGGCACTGAAAGATGCATATTGAAGTAGAAAAAAATGGCTTACAATTTTCAGTCTTGCAATGGCTTCTTCATTCAGGTTTTTCTTTCCAAACAGCTTAATCGCCTCTTGCCTGGCCCTGTCCTGCCACTCCTCATGTGTTGCTAGAAGAAAAACGGTCCAGGTTAGCAAAGATGTTGTCGTTTCATGTCCAGCGAAATAGAAAGTCTTGCACTCATCAGCTATATCTTCTATTGACATTCTCTTGTTTGCATCAGTTTCCTGATTAGTCTCAAGCAGTTTTCCAAGAAAATCAGTACTCTTTAAGGTTTCTTCTCTTCCTTTCCTACCGATCTGCTCTCTTTGCGTTATTATTTTCACAATTCCACCTCTTATCCCCTGCTCGAGTTTCTCTGATTCTATTTCATCTCTGCTTTTCACAATCCGGCTGCAGCGAATTCATGTGTTTCAAATAGTTAGTCCTATATTTTTTATGTTTTGTATCTGAGGGAAGTGGGAAACTTTACCTAATACCAGGAAACCTGATTTTGTGAACATTTTTTGACAGTAAAACAGTCAATTTTATCAGCTTGTCAAATATATTCTGCCCTTCCAAGTAGCTACTTCCAAATGCTGTCTTGGAAATGACTTCTGATGTCAATACCCTAAACTCTTCGAATACTTCGATCTCTTTTCCTTTGTGCTCCTTCCACTTCTCCAGCATCGTTTCTTTGCTCGAGATCATTGCCGGAATCATATTCTGCATTTTGTCATTTACAATCAACGATAATCCATCTTGTCAGTACAAATGGCAAACTGATGAGCATCTAAACCTAGTTCCTAGTATACTTTATGCGATCGACTGATAACAAATTTTGCTTCTTACTTTCAAGCTCTCCGCATGGAAGACACGGTTCGCTAGCTTGCGCATATTTGCCCACTTTTCACCTTTAGACGACGACAGCCCGTCTCCCAACAACTTCTTCGCATAGCCTTCAAGATCTATTTTTGGGTAATTGTCATCTTTATTGTTCAGTATCTCTTTGATAATTTCTGGTTCAGTAACAACTAGTTGAGCTCTAGGACCAATCCAATACAGGAAGTTCCCTCCTATAGATCAGCAAAAGAATAATTCATTTAAGAAAAAGAAAATCCAATCAAACAACGATAACTTAGTATAATGAACAAGATTTTAACTTCTGGCCACAACTTGATCTTCTCAAAGACTCAAACGAACAAGGTCTTGCATTTTTGATGAAACAAGAAGATGAAAACGGGCAAATTACCGTGTAGGAGTATCCATTTGTGTACATGAGGGAGAATTCTTGGAAATAAGTTGTGATCCATAATGTTCATTGCTTTCCCCATAGACTCTTTCCTCATGTTGATTATTTCTGCAGTGTTTCCATAGAGGAATTTGTAAGAAGGGCCTTCGATTCCTTGAGATTTCATTCGGTACTGTATGCGAATCGGGTTCAACCATACTTTATCAAGTAATTTACCAAGTAACAACAGGATGAAAATGAGCAGAGAGCAGGGAACAAGGATTAGTATGGGACTAACAACAGCCATTACAACTTCTTAACTACCAGATGAAAAAACTATATCAGATTTCTGATGTGCTTTGATTTTATGCTGTGACACTGGGTCGGGGATTTGGAGTTACATGTAAAAAGACAAACATACTAGGATGTTTGTTATGGACCACTCGACTTTATATTTATTTATTGATTTTGATCATGTACCAAATGTCTGATGTTGTTATGGCAACATACATATTGTGTGATATAATATTAACAACTAATATGATTTGTAAGAGTGATGTGGTATAATACCAGCCTCTAATTGAATCAACGGCTGATATTATGCCATGTCACTATTTAGTACCATTGCGGCAAGAATTGTTTAGTGCCTGAATCATATTATTGAATTTATATTTGGAATAAAGTTTTGTTTGTTGAAACATCATTTGAGACACTTCGTGTTGTCATGTATATATCTCGATTGATAAACTAAGAATAAACAAAAGAAGCAATAATTGTACCAAATGAAATATTCAATTTTGTGTCTTGTCCTGTGAAGTGGTCCATGAAACTTAAGGCGCTACTTTGAAGTGATATTTGAAATAAAAAATAAATGATATATATGCTTTTATTATTTTCTATCCCATGTTCGAATGAGACCGCAGACCTAAGATTGTCAACTAGTAGCAGATTAACCAGCTTTCAAGGTTGTGTATATATCGGATACAAGAAACTTTCAAGTCATCGTCTAAGAGCTTGTTTTAGGGAATTTTACTATTTAAATCAAAAACTAGCCAAAATAAAATTTTAATACCAATCACATTTTCTCTATAAAAAAAAAAAATAATAATAATAATAAATTTGCACACTTTCTAGCTACAACTGCAAATTCATGCCAAATCATAGCATTATAGAAATCAAGAGTAGAAAAAGGAATAAGGTGAAAATAACAAACGGCCAGATATAAACTATTAGAGATATATTTAAGGAGGGTGTACTCAACATAAAATTTGATGGAATTTTTAAGATGTTTGGATTCTTATGAAATTCATGGATTTTAATAGAATTCCACATAATCCATCAAATTCTATAGAATTCTATACCACGAATTTATTTATATTTTTAATGGAATTTATAGGATTTAAGAGGGTGATCTCTCAATAGATTTTTTATTACAAATTTAATGAGATAAATAAATTTTGGTATAGTCAAATCGATATTAAACTCGTCCAATGCTCGACTAAATGTGCATAGTCAAATCTATCATCATACATTTTCAATCGGGCATCCCAAACCGCAAGAGTCTAATATATCCTTACCCTCTCGTGAGAGATTCATATCTCCCCAAACTTAATTTTTTCCTCACTCCCCTCTCCCCCTCTTTTTTTCCCCTCCTGAGGGCATGCTCTTAGATTTTAATTTCTCACCTATCAATAAAGTATCAAGTTGGCTTAGATCTTACTATCGAAAACACTAGTTTAGTCTATGAGGATTCTCCCAATTTTGAGTACCCAAACTTTTCCAATATTCACTAGGTAGTTAAACCAACTGGCTATCTACATCCCAAAAGTTATAATTGTCGTCTTGCTCTCACTATTTATTATACTACTAATTAATTTAATTTTTTTCACTCTTCTTCTTCTTTTTTCCTTTTTCTTTTTTTTTTTTTAATTTTCCACTTTTCACTTTCATCGAAAACTCATTTTCTCCTCTTCTCTCTCTCCCTCTCTCTCTCTCTCTCTCTTTCTCTCGTTTCATTTTCACTTATATCATATGTCTTATATGCAATCCATCTCTCCACTAGACTTTCTATATGACCATTGTAGTGAGCTTTAAGCAAATAACTCTCGGTTCAGTTGACTCATGGTACAAAGTTTGAAAGCCTCTAAGGACTTAATTGCTCGAGTTGCACAGGTTTTGAATAGTGGTAAAGACACATCGAAAGCTTTTTTTTCTTTTTTTTACACATCTATGCAATACTTAAAAAGCAGGGATGTGATCACTAGCATCTAGTCATTGCCTAACTTCTATTGGTGAGTTAAAAATACTCCACACAAATATTCAATATACACATAATCCATACCAACCTTACTAGTATCCACAAAGTTCAACCTCCCCCAAACTTAAACTTAAATAAGTTTTTACAAATAAGGACAATAGAAATGGTAAGGTATTCTAATTTTTCGTTTCAACTCATTTCGACTAATATCTATTATATAATTCATCCAACCAAAGTACAGACTATGGTGACTTATGTCAAATAAAGATCGTGTCTTAGATGGACAAGCAATTTTAATCAATAAGATCATGTAGCAATACTTTATTTCAGATAATGGGTAAAACAAGATTAAAGATATTTAATCACACCAGATGGCAAAACAATCGAATACACAAATAAATTTTTTTTTTTTTGATATTTTTTAATTTTTCAATTTTTTTTTATATTTTTAAGAATTTTTTAAAAGCAATGAAATTTACACTTATAAATCCGATTCTCTGCCAAGTTAAGCAACCAAAGTTTAGAGCATCCTACTCTCACACTCAAAGTATATATTGTCATTAATGTATTAAACAATGCTGAGTAAGAAAGGGTAAAAATCCCCATGTAGAGATGTGAAAAATTCTGGAAGAGAAGTTAGGACTCGTTGCATTTTTCCTTTACATGCCTCGGAACCCTTCAACTTCCTTTAGTGTGTGGAATTCTTCTCAATTGGTGTTGTACTTATATTGTAAGTAGCACATATAAGTATAATAGGTAAAATCATTGATAATATAAAGTTGAGTATAAAGTGGTGTGCAATGTCTAAAATTGATCTAGCGCTATACATGTTGTGCGGCATGGTACCATATGACCTATGTAACGCGCATCGAGCACGCCACATGCACACTACATGGGCCATATAGTGTCATACCGTACTATATGTATAGCGCCACAATTGAACTAGTGCACTATCCGGATATACTCAATTTCTAATTAAAACTAAACTAATTAAATCACCACTTGAGCTCAAACATGCCTCATTATAAATAAAGAGGACTAAAGTATGTGAATCATGCTCAAGATATGAAGAAAATTCAATCCACACATCCAACTTTTATAAAAGATACAAAAAAATGAAATTTTGAACACAAACCGAGCAAGCATCTTTGACCAAAGAAAACATGAGCAAGACTTGAAATTTTCTCAAGTGATCTTTTGGCACATTAAATTTCACATATAGATCTAGCTTTCTACAAAATTTCAAGTCAATCTAAGTTTATTTGAGCTAGACGATGATGGACCGTAAATAGTAGAAAATAGGGGACGAAACTGCCACAGCTTGATTCAGGCTCAAGATCGGATGTGCCAAAATTTTGAACTTTCCCAAGGCTAGCTTTTGACACACAATAAGTTACACATGTTGGTCTAGCTCTCACAAAATTTTAGGTCAAACGGAGGTCGTTTGAGCTAGACTATTGGTGGACGAATTTGGCTGCAGTCTAGAAGACCAACGGCAGGCTGTGGTTGACCGCAGTTTGTAAACCTCGGTCTGTCCGTGCACTATGTCAAGCAGTCCACGGTTTGCATGCCACAGTTGGGCGCTGTTCGGTCCCTTCTCTATCTCTCTTTTTTTTTTTCCAATTTTATAAAAACGACCAATATCTTGAATGAATGCAATGAAAATTATGGGTCTATGTTAGGCTAAGAAAAATGTGCCAAGAATTATGAATGATATAATAAAAATTGATCAATGTAAAATTAAAAATAAATATGCTTAAAACTAATACAATCCTAAAATCGAAATGCAATGTAAAAATTAAAATCAAAGAAAAGAAACGTGATAGAGAATTGGTTGCCTTCTATTAAGCTCTTATTTATAGTCATTAGCTTGACTGTATAACCTTTCACTTCAGGGGGTTTTAAATGAAGCTTTTGACAACTTGCCAAACATGTGAAAGTTTTCTTTGATCTCCCTCACATTAAAGCTCCAATTTTAATGCTGCCCTTTTCAAAGTAACAAGACTTGATTTGATTGTCTGAATTGAATTCAAATATATACGCTTCAACCAACTCATCAGATCCAATGACGAAATCAATTGAACTATCAAATTTGTAAGGGGTTTCATTGGTTACTTCAATTTTGTTGCTCATCACTTCTTCATGTTAATTAACTTAAATCACATTCTCCCCCTCAACCTAGTCTTTTTTCATAGATGGTTCGTTGTTCTTTTGTAACTCTTCCACCATTGCATGTGCCAATTCAATTACTTCTTGATTTTCTTGAATCCATTTATTTACCTCAATTTTGTAAACCCTGCTGTCCTCCATCTTAAGTTGAAACAAAGTGTTGAGTTCTCCTAATGGTGGTTCCTATTTATCTGTACAGTTGAACTGTTGATAGACCAATTGTACCTTTAAAGCAAGAACAAGTCCTTTCCTCATCAGGGGCTGCGTGGGTAAATGTGTTTTGCATATAAATGTTTGTGGTTCATTTAAGGGTTAAATCATGTGTATTTGTTGGGTCCATAGACTTTAAGGATAACATCTGACTTTTTCTTTTTTAAGAACTAACATATAGAAATATTATTAAGTTTTCTTTTTACAATCATATGACGTTCACAGAAAGAAAAGCACTCTAATAAACTGATTAATAGAGTATAAATCCATAAATTTCTAGTGAAATGCACTAATGTCTCCATGAATTCCTACAGGTTGTATGATTTGACCACCTAAACGCCACTGGTTAGTGGTGACGGCTAGAAGAAGAGCCATTATAACTCTTTCAATCATGAGTCACGGCGGTGAGATCGACCAGCTTGGCAACAGTGGTCCGACGGTAGATCGCGTGGACGGTGGCAACCACCCTAACTTCCTGGCTTCTCTAATAGAAGCCACCGAAATAAACAATGTCCAAAAATCTCACCTTGAGGCCTAATTTTCTGAACCAACCTTACATCTTGATCTTTCAATCCGGTCAAGTTGTCTTTGTTGGCTTTCCACAAGTCGAATGGAGCAACTGTGTCTTTTCTTTTTTTTTTTTTTATATTTATACAAGCAATTGTTTTGTTGTTTGAGTTGATCGTTGAGTTGATCGTCTAGACGCCTGCATTTAAAGGGTTTCCTTAGGAATTGTTTGATCATTTTTATCAAAATACATTATATTCTCACCTATCATTAATTTGACTACTGATTTGACAATTACTCATTTATAACTATAAATTTCAAATTTCTATTAAATCTACACTACTCATTTCACTTTTTATAATTTCTCTTTCTAAATCAACTACCATTAATTGAATCAAATAGGCACTAAGACTCTTCCATGCCAAATTAATTATTTTTAGCTACTGTGATGATGTAATACTTAGGTGTTTGCAATTAAAAAAAAAAAAGAAAGGTAACGCTCAGGTATATACAATTGATGGGTTTAATAAATGCAAATCATTTTATACACAAAATTTTCTTCAAAAATTATTCTCCTCAACATTGGGTGATGACCAACGCCGTGACTCCATAACGGCATAAAAATCCTTCAAAAAAGTGGATTTTGCTGCAAATCCCATCCGGAGAGGAATGATGACATATAAATTATTTGAAAAAAAATCATTTTTTAAAATATGTGCCTGCAACATATATCTTATTAAAAATTCATTTTTAAACATATATCAATGCGCCTGTGCGCACATATAATTTGTATATTGGTTACCATTTAGGTGAGAAGAAAATAACATAATTTTGCATGTATGATGAATATAAAAAATAAAATACCGTTTGTGTTGTTTTGAGTGGGAAGGATGCTCCTTGCTAACGGAAAAAAATTAACGGAAATGGATGGAAAGGTTTTTTTGTGCATGAATAGTAATAGGTTAGGGTTGTAATTGCCAAACTAAAAAGAATGGGGTCCAAGCCTGCAGTAACTTCAAACGTGAGGATCCATCTGTAAAAATTAGCCATTTTCCTCTTTTGTTTTTGTCTTGGGGTTAATTTAACATATCGTCTCCAATTTTTGGGATAAATATCAGTTACATTCACAACTTTTTTTTCTTTTAACCCACTGGTTCCTCAACCTTTCTTTAATTCGCACAAATAGTCATTTTTTATGGAAACTGTCAACTTTTTCGTTACCCTTATCTTTTTTAAATTAAAACAAAAGGGTTTTAAAATATTAAAAATAATATAAACATAAATAAAATAAAGAAAAACTAGAAAATTTGGTGGGGGTTGGGGTTCACTCCCCTTTCGGCTGTCATAAACGATAGCCAAAAATGGGGAGAGATGTTCTGCCCCTTCCCTTTTGCTGCCTTTGGCGGTCGTTTTTGGCAGCCCACCCCACCAAATCAATTTTTTTAATTTTCATATTAATTTTTAATATTTCAAAACTCTTTTGTTTTAATTTAAAAAAGATAAGGATGTAATGGAAAAGTTGACGGTTTTAGTAAAAAAGGACTATTTATGCGAATTAATTAAGGTTAAGGACTCAGCGGGTTTAAAAAAATATGTTATGGACCCAGCTGATATTAATCCTAAAGGTTAGAGAGGATATGTGAAATTAACCCTTTGTCTTTTTAGTAGGTATATGCAATTATTAGATCGGAAGATCTATATATTAAGTAAATGAAAAGAGCTGCAGTATCTTTGTACTGAATTTTCTCTACCAAAAAATCTATTACTAGGGTTTTTTATACGTTTTGTTTCATATTGCATTAACCTGTGTGAAATTTTGAATTTTTCAATTTTCTTAAAATTTTTTCTTCACTTTTACCTTTTTAATTTACCATCTTGAAATAAGATTCACTATTAAATTTAATAAATAGTAGATAATTATCATCATTTAATTGTTTAAATTATAGATAAATTTAATTATCCAATTGTTTAATATATCTTGAATTAATAGAAATTAAACAATATATATATCGTTAGTTTAAGTTAAATGAAAAATAGATTTTCACCCGTGCATTGCATGGGAAGATTATGTATCAAATTATTTAGAAAAACAATAATATGAATTTTTTTTTATCGGTTAAATTTTATAAGGTCATGTTATCCCAATAAATTTTACTTTGAAATCAATAACAAAATTGAAGAAATCAAATAGATAGAATAAGAAAAATAAGTATAAGAAGATAACTTGCCAAATTCATTCCTATGTACAGCTATATATATTTTATTAATTTATTCCCGCGCTATTTTCTTAACTCTTAAGTCAGTGATCTCAATGTCGTTAGTCATAGACAGACAACTTCCACCTTCTTCTTGGCCTCCGAAACTAAATTAGATATAATTAGAAGATCCACTTTGAATAAAATAAATAAACTCCATTAGATATATTTAAAAGAAAATAATTGTTCTTTTTCTCATTGTTGCTGTCCGTAAACCCGCTCCGTCACTAAATGCAATTTCGTAACCATATATAACTAGTAATAAACCCCCACCGGCTGATTCAATTTTGTAGCCAGATCATATTTGGTGGACTTGGGTCATAAATTTCTTGCAAAAGCTCATGGTTAGAATTTTAGTGTTATTTTAATGTTTAGTATTCTATTCATTAAACAAAAACTGAAAATAAAAATATATAAATATATTTAACTTGGCTAATAAATGGGTAATAGGAATTACACCCCGACCTGTCCACAATTTAAGTGGCTAGGGGAAAATTTTTTTTTGATGGGTATGATAACGGGCGTAGCGTATCCGATCCCAACCTACCCCTTGTCATTCTTATACCTCAGAAAATTAAACATTTATTTTTCTCTGTGACTATACTGTGACGGGAATTTTATAAACTATGAAATATTTATTATATACAAAAAAGTAATGTAATAACGACTCGATTTAAAAGTATATAAAAAAATAATTAAAACTTAATGTATCAACTAAAAAGTAAATAGTCTAATACAAATTAAGAAATATTTTCTAGATAAGATATATATTAAAAACATTTTAAATTAAAAATAAAAAAACTTTAAATATATATATTAATCCAGCAAAATATTTAAGAAGATAAGATACATCCAGCAAAATATTTAATCAAAATATTGTAAGATAAGAATAGATAAGGATCATAATTTCTAATTAATTGAAAAATAGAAAAATAAATAACTCGGGAATTAAAATAGGTCAATGTAACCACAACCATTACCAAACATAAAACAAAAGACTAAAAAGTCCTCATTTTTCACTGTTTTGGAGGGAAAACTGCGGTATAAATGTACCGCAGACTAATTTACTTTAATATATACATATTATAATTGTAATTTTTTCTTAATTGTTCAGGGTATAAATGAATATAAATAATTACGATTATTTTATATATGACTATTTTTATGTATTATTAATTTACATAATTTTTATATTATCTGACTTTATTGGTTTCGAATAAGAAATATTTTCTTACTACACCTAACCGCCTAACTAGCAATTATTTCATATGATGTCATTTATCTAAATTAGTGTAAAAAATAAATCATATTTATTTGCATAAACAATAACAATCAAGTTAAAATCTATTGTAAATTATAGTTACCTTAAAATGATAAGAAAAATTACATTATTACTTATTTAGTCTTAAAAATTAATTATTACTTATTGGGTAACGTAACCTTATAAAATTTCGTCATATAGAAAAAAAATATAAAATTTCATATTATTTATTTTAAAAATAATTTGATATATATTCTTTTTGTGTAATGTACGAGTGAGAATCTAGTTATATATAAATATAAAAGGATGTTGGCCATTTTCAGGCATTTTGTTGACATATTTCTTCAATAGTAGCTAATTTATTTATGTCGCAAATATTAAATAAATAAAATGATATGGGCTCTTGTCGGGCTTTACGTTGGCATAAGGCAACTCATCTATTTATGCAGCAAATATATACAAAGGGGTTCTTTTATTAAAAATTAGGGTAAATTAAAAATTAGGGTAAATTAGGGGTTCTTTTATTTATCTATTTATTCTTTATTAAAAATTAGGGTAAATTTCACGTAAGGTCCCCAGCCTTTGTAAAATGTATCAACTCTTGTCTCTATTCTTTTTTTTCCAACCCATCGGGTCCCAGCCTTTTGCAAACTAGCATGAAATGTCCCTCTTTACATTTTCCATCCAATTTCAACACTAAGTTCATAGAAAAGGATATTTTTACCTTTTACACTATATAAGGAAAATAAACGGCAAATTCCGGCATCCAATTCTTTACCAAGGACGTGGGGTATGGGTGGGGGTAGAGTGTTTTCTTTTAATATTTTTAAACCTTTTTTTAAAATCTAAAAAGAGTTAAGGGTAAAAAAAACATGGGTTGTTTTGAAATATGCTAAAACTTGAGTTTTGAATATGAAATGATGAGAGATGAAATTTGATATTTACAATCCTTGTGAGTTGATTAGAGGATGATGTTAAATAGGATATTTGGAAGGAATGTGTTAGATATGGTGACCTTTAATCCCATGTAAGTCGATTTGTTTTTGAATGATTAATATAGTCATAGTATTAGTAGTTACAAGTTGAATGTAATGGTTTAAAGATGCTAAAATAGTATAGAGATGGCAAAAATATTCAAATACAATTTGTATTTACAGAAATTACTCTCATTGTCCTTGGCTCTCTTAAGTTCCCCAATGGTATCAAAGATACAAAAAATTCACTGTTTGATGAGTAAAAAAAAAAAAGGGGAAACACGGATACTTTTTCAAAATTTATAGTAGTTTTGTTGAATATTAATATTTAATTTTAGTGATTAGTTCTAATACAATATTGCTTCTACTCCTTTTAACTATAGAGATATATCTTATAACAAGTATGTAATTGGTTAATACGATTAAATAAGTCGAGGAAGTAGTGAAGCACGTCATCCCAGGGACGACCGGAAACTTCGAATGATTATCCTAGCCATCAGATCCGGCGTCTTGGGTTTTTAATTTCTTTCAATAAGGAAGACAACGGCTGCAACTGCGGTTTGAGAGACATCAGAAATATAGGGTTTCTAATTTTTAGACGAAGTTTCCCATTTCATCTTCCAACCTTTGGGTTTAGTATCGTATATGATTCGGATCCCTCCATTTTGGCAGCAAATCGGAACTCGACCTCCAATGTTACCACCCCACTTTCTCCTCCCAAGACTTAGGGGCCCATCACGCCTAACCCGAAGTCTGATACCGACAAAAATGTTGAGGGTATTCTGTCGCTAGACCTAAAGTACGATACCATTTCAACCCAAGTTGAGGGAACTCTGTCGCGTTCCCCAAAGTATGATACCGTGTCAACGAAGGGCACTCTGTCGCCAAACCCAAAGTATGATACGTTGTCAACGCATGAAATAGGATGTGAGAAAATTCCGTCGCAGAACCCAAACCCAAACTCCGACACAAACACAAATGGTGGTGAGGGTACTCAGAACTAAAATTGTGATATCGTTCCAAATCAAGCATACAACGTGGAAACTATTGGAATATGAAAATTAATCTTAGAAAAATGGCTGGAAAGGCTTTCAAGGAAAGAACAATTGAATTGATGATAGTGGTTGAGGAGACAAGTATTACAAAAGAACTTTTTCATTTTCTTTCACTTTTTTCACTTCATTTACTTCATACAAAATGAACATTATCACCCCTGTTATACTAGTGGCACCTCTTTAACCAATAGCTAAGATTTTACCGCCATTCTCTTAATCCAATGGCTACAATTTATCATCTAGAATTCTTCAAACAAATATTTTAGATATACAGAAATATATAGAAATATCTCTTACAAATATCCCCAAAACTTATTCAAAAGAGATTTCTAGTTAATGGGCCTATTGGGCTTCTTCTAGAAAATTCTTTCTATTAAACTTTTAAGCCTATGTTTTTTATTTTGACTCAAATGAAGTTTAATTCCAACACCCCCTTTACACTTGATTTGTCATTCCAAGTTGGCTTCTTAACTTGATAAAGTCTTCATGCTTGAGTGTCTTGGTAAAGATTTTAGCTACTTGATCTTGGGACTTCACATGCTCTAGTTGTACTTCATTTCTCCCAATGTATTCTCGTATGTAGTGGTAGTGCGCGTCTATGTATTTGCTTCTATTGTGAAACACTGGATTTCTCACCAGGACCATAGCTGATTTGTTGTCAACACAAATCTGCGTGGGCTGTTCCCTTGACGTACCTAGCTCTTTTAGTAAGTTTTGAGGCCAGATTGCGTGGCAAACACGCGATATATTAACAACATTTAAGTCTTAATAGGTTTTTAAGCATCTACCTCGACTCAGTAGGGGGTTTGGATACTCCTATTATTTTATTGATATTAAAAAACGATTACAAAGGTTAGGAACTTCATGTGCCTTTCCTCCTACGTCATGACAAATGAGATTATATGCATGTGTGGGAGAGTACTACTACGTAGAAAACCCTTTGAACTTATCAATATCAACTAAGATCCTATACTAAAAACTTCCAAAACTCCTTCAAAAAAAAAAAAAAAAAACTTCCAAAACAATAAACAAACAAGCAATCAAAAAATCAGATCCTAACTTCTTGTAAATATGGTATACTTTCCGTTTCGGTCTTCAAAATCCCCAAGATGCATGTTTCCCGTCTAATCCTTAGCCTGAGAAAATTTTCAAAAACTTCTCGGAGGTTTTGCAACAAAATTTCACCCTATGTGGCATGTATTAATACACACCATGTGTATTTCATACAAATCATGTGTAATTTAAATACACATGATGTGTATCCACACATGCCACACGGGCGGTGAGAGATTTTGTTACAAAATCTTTAAGAGGTTTCGAAAAGGACTCTGTTATCATTTTATTTCTTTAAAATACTTACCAATTTTTGCATCGAGACTGACTCTTATCAAAAGACATGATATGCTATCCAGTAATTAATGTTGAAAATGTCATGAAAAAGGTTATGAAGACTATTGTAATAATTATTAAAAGTCAGTACGTGTAACGTAATTATACAACTTATAAAATGTAGTGTCCTTAAGAAAAGGAAGAAAAAAAAAAAAAGCTGTAATCTCAATAAACATCAACTTACTAAATTCAAAAACAACGTAATAAAAGCAGCATTCAAACTATTTGTTTTATATTAAAAGCAGCAGTAATAACAACAATAATAAATGACTATATTTGCCTTATTAAGAGAATGGTGCTTCCAATGATATATATTGGAATACGCATGGAGGCTCATAACAACACATTTATTGACATGAACTAGTACTCGATACTTTTATGTTGTGTATCGTAATACTACTTGACATGTATATATATGTGCTTCATTACAGGACTAAGCCTGAACCACTGAACTTAAGTTCAGTAATTTGATCCAACTTCTCTGCCATCTCAGTAGATAAGTAATTCTTCCGATCTCTACCTCACCTCGCCGGAAAAAGACCTTGTTGTCCTCACCAGACAATTGCTTCCCTGTCTTGTTGATATCCAAGTTGCTCAAGTTATCAAAGCTACAAAGCTTTAGAATTTCTTCCACCATTCTGCATTCTTCTTCCTCATTCGAAAATGGACGTCCCAAGAACTCAGCAATGCGTCTTAGACTGTCAATGGGGCGTTCTTTCATGTCCTCATACCTCAGGAAGAGAACCTATTTGGAGCCAAACACATAAACCGATAAATTTTTGACTTTTTCTGTCAGTTTAAACTTTTAGATCATATGATTCAATATGTATATGAGCATATCAGCTTAAGGATTAAGATAATATAATTAATATTATATTTTACCTTGTGAGGCTTCTCCAGGCTTTTGTTCCAATAATCTAAGACATGGTCCCAAAAGGGTCCAGCTACACTCACTCCTCTGCAGAACTTATAAAAGGTTTCTCCAAGTGAATTGGATTTGGTTCCCATTTCCTGAGGCCTTAACTTGTTACAGAATTGCCATAGGGACACAAATGTGTCCTTTGGGTTCCTACACAGATAGACAATCTTGCATCCTGAATTCTGCACTGATTCCGGGAGCGAAAAGAAGGGTATGTGGGTGGCAAAGAGCCTAGGAGAGTTGATGGATGAAAGATCAGGGATTTGATTATCAACATAGAGTCTATGTTCCAAGAATGGCACAAGGTCATGTGGATTTTTGCTAGTAAAGGGTGATCTTTGGCAATGGAATATCGCGCTCGATTCAGTAAACTAAACAGGATAGCCTTCAGCCACGTCGTTCCTGATTTGGGAGTTGTAACAAGAATGACATCAGAATCCCAAGCCTGGAAATTACATTGACACATAATGATCCCTTGAAGGTGCCGGACCGGGTGCCAAAAGCCTTGATATTTATAGAGATAAGAGGTAAGCCATCCATTTTCTTTAGGCAAAGAGATGATCATGTCTTTAAATTCTGATGCCAACATTTCCTCCTGATGTAAATACACAGGAAGTAATTCAGAAGTTTGAGTTAATTGCTGCATTATTATGATCTCTTGAGAGAATTTGTGGGTTTTTTGGTTGAATATAAGCCTTGTGTACTATCTTTATATACTAAAATTATACCTGACTAATATAGTTAATTGCTTTAACAACAACCAAAAAATTAATGTAAACGTATTAAAATTATCATCATATATCTATATAGAATTTTGTTCCTTCTCTGACAGGTTGAATGCATAAAGCATCACAAGTGGAGCCACCAAATAACTCAAAGATTTGAGGCTATTAAAGAAACTGCAAATTGTAATATTCAATTATGAAAGCATGAATTGGGCGCAAACGGTACTTGTTTCGTATTGTTTTATTTTTGACGAAGAAAATGACTATATATCTTAATTCTTTTCCTATTTTGGTGTTTTCAGATCCAGGTTGAATCTACCTTACAAAATTGTGGGAGATGTGGTATCCTAATTAAGCAGTAGGCCATAATTAACTTGGGACAAATTTTCCAATCTGGATGTTACAAAATTGTCAGGGTAACATAGCTTAGGACAAATTTTCCAATCTGGATGTCGCTAAATATCTATCTTTGGCTAATATGATCCGGTCAGTCTACCATGTCGACCGGCAAATGCTTCTTCAATAGCCAGCCAACCTTGCCTTAATGAAAGAATTCACTTGTTGATTGTAAATATTTCATGTGTATGAAAACCACTTGTATAAAATTACGAGCAGCTCATAAGCTTCATTTATCTAGAGGTGTCAAGATGAGCAGACTAGTCCACTAACATAGCGTTCCTGCGTGACTCGCCAACAAAACAGCTTGCTCATTATAGGCTTACAATTCGTACCCACAAGTTATGATTCGAGCACTTTGGCACACACTAACTCTTCTTTTTCCCCCCTCATATTATTTATTTTTAAATAGAAAATACTAAATTAAAAGTTTAACAAACAACTTACAATTATAAAATAGGTTGGTTTGCTGCTTGGTCACCATGTGCCCTCTGCTTGCTTATGTTACCTCCCCCCCCCCCTTCTCTTCAAGCATATTAGGTAGTTTAAAAAGGGTGGTTGTAGTCAGCATCCAATCTTGGATGAACATTGCTCTAAGTTAAATAATTGAAAAATGATTTTGTGTTAGTCTTGGATTCAATTGCTTTGGATTTTGATTCAGTCTTAGACTGCATATCCAAAGGTAATGTGTTAACAGCTACATTGGATCAGTGATTATCAAGAAAAGCCAGATGGAAAGCAAAATATCAATCTCCTTCTTCAAGTGGTGTCCTCAGAGTTGTAAAAAAGAAACTTTTTCCTCAGTTTCATGTTTATATAATCTTAGAATGCTGTTCCCATGTGATTTTCTGGGTTGTTAGCTCCATGGAAATATCATGGAAGTTCATTGTTAAATTTCTTACAGAGATTTCATGTTGGATATGGACAGGAGAAACACAATTCACCAAGATGACAATTAAGTAACTTTTTCTAATAGTAATTCTTTGTTTCTGATTATGCTTTGTCTTTGTTTCTTTTCTTGGAATTTTTCGGTCTAACCATTCAATCATAGGACTTCAATTGCTGAATTTGACACAATTTGCAGACAAATAGTTCAAATTCAGCCAGTAGAAGCTGATTATCTGCTGATACAAAATTGGGTACTATATCTCATGATTTGGTACATCCAAAAAAAGAGTACATGGGAGGGGGACTAGAGCAAGACGTCCCAAGAGCTAAACAACCAGTGACAAAAAAATTAAGGCAAAGAACCAAAGACAACACAGAGCCATAACAAACTAGGGGAGAGTCAGAGGAGCTTTGTATTCCTTTGCAATCACAGTGATGAAGGGGGAAAATCTGATTGAGAAGGAAATAGGGCTTATGAGAAGCCATGATGAATAGCAATGGTGGTGAGTTGAGCCCCTTATCCCGGTTCATATAATGGAGGATTAATCTGATGAAAATCATCAATATCCAAGGCATTAAAGTCTTCAACCACCCTGTCAATATGATCATAAAGAAGTCTTTCTTTAAAAAGTAATTGGGAAGTGAATGCAAGGTGCTGAGTTAAAGTGCAAACAGAAACCATAGCAGAGTTGAATAATTTCTGATGACCATAGATAGCTTTTCTGAAGACATTAACATAGCAATGAATGAATCTGTGAGACTGTGATTATAGTTAAATTACTACATTACAATAGTATCTTCTGAAGTTTTTCAGAGACTTTTGAACTTATGGATCTAGGTTATTCTATCAAAATGGGAAACAACCGATGGGTAAACAATTTAATTTGTTGTCAATAATAAACAGTTCTTTACAAGCAATTATTAATTTATAGAAAGATTTATAAACATGAATTTTTTTAAAAAGTAATTTTGAAAAAAAAAAATCCAAGGCTGCTACCGCCTACCATAAGGTGGAATGTTTACAAATTAAAGGCAAATAGAGTTTAATCTTAAATTAAATTAATTCTTTTATAATTTTAATTTTATTGATTGACTTGAGATGTAACAACAGAAGTTGACTAAAAATCTATTTCCTTTTCTTCTTTTGTAAAAAGATGTCGTGCAATGTACGGGTGTAACATTAGCATATATGAAGCCATACATTATTATCATTATCGGAAACAAAAGCATATTAGTTTAAGACGAACATAGAGGTACACATTGGTAAAATAATCAACTTTTTTTTTTCTTTTCTATTCTAAAATAGTTGTCATTCTACATTTTTAATTTATGGTATTAAAATCACTTGGTACACTAACATATATTTAATGGGATTGCATATTCACAATGATGTGATGTATTGGAACTTTTTTTTTTGGGTGGGGGGGGGGCTGTGGTGGTGGGGAGCAAAATGAGGGTATTGGATTTTATTTTTTTATGTACAAGTGAAACAAAGATAGTTTTTCATTTATTTAGATGTAATAAAACAGTCAAAAATTTGGTTGATGATATACATTTTTTGTCAACTCAGGTTTTAATTAAAGCATATTTAATTATAATAACATTTCCTTTCAGCACAAAAAAAAATAATAAATAAAAAAGGATTATTTGCCAATGAGGTCTTTCGCAATTAGCAAGGCTGACGCTGAGATCGTAGGATCTCGAGTTTAATTCCCACTAATCGTGAGTTGTGTTTTTTCTAAGTGTATATATTTATTTTAATTTTATTTTATATACGTATTTATAATGTTTATATTGCAGATTGTACTTGTACTTCTAAAAATAAAAAATTATTATAACATGTTGAACACAACAAAAACACAACAACAATGCCATAAGCAGTTTTGCTACAAAGATAGATAAGGCTCATTTTGGACAATAAAATTAGATCTTAGCATTCTACCTTTTTTTTTAAATAAATTACCTCATTTACGCCAAAGCGTAAATCTAAACATGGCATATCAATCATGTGGGTTAACATAATATGCTATCAACTGACATGACTTTTCCAGATATATATCATGTAAACGTCTTGCAACCATTTATGACGCTAAACGTCTAATTTTATATCAGTATGGTCAAATATAAAGGCACATACAATGTGGTTTTTGGGATTTAAGTTCACATGCCGTAACGTATTTTTCTACATGTTCTACTTGATCGACCCTAGTTATGGTCCCAACAAGCATGATAAGAGTGTACCCTTGTTAAATTTCCATGTTTCGTAAGTCCTATCATAGATCTTATGTAACTTTCTACGGAAAATGTTATAACATCAGACATATGAAGTTATATATGGTTGTCATTTCTATTGAAAGTTTAGTAGTTGTCATATTCTCAGTGAGAATGTGACAATAAAAACTTGGCAAAATAAAAATGGGAATCCAACAAAGCCTTTATACAGAATAGAAAATTGCAAAAGATGTTTATAAAACTTGCCCAATTCCACAAAATTCAGTCACCCACCACCATTCGTTGACTGTAAATATCCAAGTAATATTATAGCTAGTGCCGAGTGTGATGCAGCTCACAAAACTACATTGGGGTTTTTGGGTTCCAAAAAAAAAAAAAAAAAAAAGGGAGCCAGAGAATGCTGATTGTGTAACAAAGTTGTCTTGTCCAAATGGCATCCACAATCGTCTAAAATGGCAATGCCACATGGGATAAGGCTCCTTAAAAGGGAGGCTTATCCATCTTTGTAGCAAAACCAATGCAATAAGAGAATTCACAACAAAAATAATTAACGCATGGCCAAATAGAAGAGTAGGTAAACCAAACACCACTGGAAATGAATGACAAAAAAATGGCTAATTTTCCTTATTATTATTTGTGGAAATGAATGGTTTCGCTATCGATATTATCAGAAAATAATTCTGAGATTTCGGTGTAATAAAAAAATTGCAGACATTGTAATCTTCTCTCTGATGGTATTGTAAAAGCATGAATTGCATGCAAATCCCTTACTTCCAAGGGAAGGAAGGGATTGTAAAAGCATGAATTGCAATTCATGACTTTACAATATTTTCTCTGATTGTAAAAGCATGAATTGCATGCAAAACTCTTGGGATTTTGCGTAAAACAAGACTTGTTTCGTATTCTTTTATTTGACATATACACGTTGTAAAATAGTCGAACAAGTGACAAGAGTAGATGATCTTGTTAATGCCCCGTTAGTAAGGAGCATTGAACTCAGTAGTCTAGAATACCAAAATATTTTCTTATAGAGCGGGCCATAATAATAACTATTTTAGAATTAAAAAAGCCATTGCTTTAGACAAATTTTCCAAAGGTATCTATTTTTAGACTAAGATATCGTTTTACCCTTCCATTGTTTCATCTAATTTATAATTTTTAGGTAAAGTTTGCAATCAAAGTTCACCTACCTATCCCCAAATCGTGCCCCAACCCCAAGCACTAGCACTTCATTGTCATTGTACTTCAAGCCAACTAGTCAACGACCCGGATAGAGTTTTTCTTCCCTCCATATAGAAAAAGAAACAAATGATTGCATGTCATCTTTGTAGTCATCTTATGGTCAGAATTCACTGTATAATGGTAGTCATATAATGTTACTGAAAACCAGACTTTTCAAAGGGTCTCATAGCTTTAACTTGCACATTATTTTCAAGCTATAAGCTTATAATGCACGTGCTTCAACATAACTAATAAAGGAAAAAATTTCTGGGCAAATTAAAGCACAGCCTGGACAAATTAAAGCTTATATCATATTCCAAACAACCAAAGACAAAGAAAATGCAATAGTACAATTAATAAGAACAGTTTTTATGTGGCTAAGCTTCCTTATTGTCTGCGGAAATGAATGCTTTGAGTCTGAGAACTGGCATTCTTAGAGTTCCAATCCTGATCCACTGAATTTCTCTAAGAGTAATTTGATCCAATTTCTCTACCATGTCGACCGGCAGATGATTCTTCCAATCTCCGACCTTCCCCCGGCGAAAGAATGCTCTGTTTTCTTCACCAGATGACAGTTTCCCAGTCCTGTTGATTTCCAGGTTGCTCAAGTTATCAAAGCTACACAGGTCTATGATTTCTTCCAAAATCCCTGATTCTTCTTCCCCTTTCGAGAATGGACACTCCAAGAACTCGGCAATGCATCTCAGGTTATCGAGAGGGTGTTCTTTCATGTCCTCGTACTTCACGAATAGGACCTGTCGTAGACAATGTACATAGATTGATTAATTCAGATAGTTCAACATGATATCAGTGTTTTTTTTTTTTTTTTTTTTTAAGAGGCAACGTGATATCAGTTACAAGAAACTAAAATACGGGTTCAGATAAATGTGTCACGTGAAGTAGTTTAATAATACCTTATGAGGCTTGTCTATGCTCTCTTTCCAGTAATCTAAAACATGGTCCCAAAATGGTCCGTAAATGCTCACTCCTCTGCAGAACATATCAAAAGTTTTTCCAAGTGAGTTACTTCCCATTTCTTGAAGCCTTAACTTGTTGCAGAATTCCCAAAGGGACACAAAGATGTCCTTGGGGTTCCTACACAGATACACAAGCTTGCATGCAGATTTCAGGACAGAAATCGGGAGCGAAAACAATGGTATATGGGTTGCAAACAGCCTGGGAGAAGGGCTGGAGGAAAAATCAGGGATTTGATTATCAACATAGAGTTTGAGTTCCAAGAATGGCACAAGATCATGAGGATTGTTTCTGAGCAGAGGGTGTTTTCGACCAGTAACCGGACAATGCTTTCGTTGCATTAACGTAAATATGATTGCCTTCAACCAGGTTGTCCCTGATTTCGGAGTTGTAACAAGGAAAACATCAGAATCAAAAGCCTCGAAGTGTTCTTGACAAGATATGATCCCTTGAAGGTGCCTGGCTGGGTGCCAAAAGCCTTGATATTTATACAGATGAGAGGCAACCCACCCATTTTCTTTGGGTAGAGAAGAAATTAAGGTTTTAGATTCTTGTGGCAGGACCTCTTCCTGCTCTAAATACCTGGGAAGTGATGCAGAATTTGTTTGAGATGGCATGGTTCTGAAGAGGATTTGGGAATGCTCCAAACATGCACTACAACCGAAAGGGTAAGCAAGAACATTCATTTTGTGTGGTTTATATATTGCATCTCCAATGCAATGGGTGGAGGTCCAAAGTCATGGGGGAGAAATACACACAGAGAAATGAAGTGGACCTATATGTCACCTCTTTTAATTTCCTTTTTCTTTTAAGCAGTATTTTTCTCTCATTTACATCATTTTATCCTCACATTTCCTTCCTCGTGTCACGTGTAAACTCTAAAACTACACTTTCATCTTCACATTCTCCACTACTATTTTATCATGTTTTTTGAATTTCTATCTATCTCTCACCTCTTTTTCACTTTTCCCTTTTTTTCCCTACACCTCTTTTCATTCACCTTCAATTGAAATAATCTTCTTCTCTTTATCTCTCCCCTCTACACCACCTCAAGACCGTCATCATACATTAGAGATGCTCAGTACTTAGAGGTGGCCCTGAGAGCATACAAGTAGTGTGATTGCGTAGGGCATCATCATTTGAGGAGCACCAAATTTTTTTTTTTTTTTGGGTTATAGTTGTAATGTTAGGATTTTTGAAAAATTTTTAGAATTTCATTTGTTAAAACATTTAGAAATTACTGGGACAAAATTTTTTAGAAAGATTTTGTGAAAGTTATTGAGTTAAAAATTAGGATGTGTTTTATTATCTTAAAAAAATTAACTTTTAAAATTTAAATATATTGATGATGATAAAGTTGAAAAGGCGAAAAAATCAATGATACCACAAAGCCGAAAAATTAGTAAAAGAAAAAGAGAAGGGCACCATAAAAAAATGGCTCTTTTTAGTGTGTAATAGTATCATTGGAGCAGGATCTTTTTCTTTTCTTTTTTTTTTAATTAACAGTCTTTAGTTAAATGAAAGGACCTCCATTTAATAAAAACAGTTAGGAAAATAGGTTTGTTTCTGGGCTCTGGCAACACATTTAAATGAGTTGAGCTTCTTCATGTGTCTTAAGGTAATACACGAGTAACGTTCCTCCCAACTTCAGAGAGAGAAACCAGATATATAACATGATCTCCCTGCCAACCTGTTACATGGTAACCAGTTCGCGTAAGGGCGTTCGGATCAAATTGAGATACCTAAAAGTTTGGTTATCAGGATTCATACAGAAAGATCCCTTCTCTTTTTAAGCTGGATCGGCATGGACTACCTCGGGATACGAAGCAGCCCTTAGATTATCATTTTAGAGTCTTTTTGCTCATGAATTTTTCTTATTGGAGGTCAAGTTTGTGGTGCCTCTTTCCCCTACCTTGATTTGTATCTATCTATGACATGCTACGGACCATGAAAATCCTAGCAAATCATCCTCCTCTGGTGTAACCTAACAACCATGCATGAAACAGAGATGGCAGATTGTTAAATAAAGAAAAAGTAGTGCACACTGTAGTTACTGAGTCCTTTATATAAGTTCATATAAAGGTCATAAAGTGGAAATGGGCCAGTCCCCATGAATCGCATTCAGGTATGCTCTTGCTCTTATTGAGTCATTAAGTTCACTTAAAATGTCAACGTCTTATTGCTTTAGTCGAGAGCAAGTGGACCGTACCACTACTACCCATTACCACATGCAGGGACGAGTACTACACGAGCCCAAAACATTTTAGTACAGAAAGCACAAGTATCTTTAAGTCGGTTTTCATGAGGAGAGCTCAATCACCAACCACAATTTGCTTCAAAAGAAGATGATAATGCAGATGCAAGTGGAACTCATGTCTTATGGACATGAACTTCATTGTATTTTCCCTTCAGCAAATTCAGTATTTCTAAAAGATCTGCTTACTACTCAAAATCAAATGAAAGCAATGTGTAGGAAGTACGAGCACTTTTTCAAACAATACTCGTATATGACAATCCAACGAATAATTTTTCACTAGTGCTTTCACTAGCTAAACAGAGTTATATGTGAAAGTGAAATGTGTTCTTGACTAGAATCCCAACATGGAAGTTAAGCAGGAATGGAGGATAGAGCATACGGGACCACCATCATTAGGAAGCGTTTTTCTGGAGATTGCCGTCTTCTTCATTGTTCGATGTAATCCACTCCAGACACGGGAAAGTCGCCATCAGCAGAGCCAAGCAGTGGAATATACTCTGATCTCTCACATGCACACTAAAGCAAGCTGTATAATATGCAAAAATATCAATAACTCATCTACACATACATATTTTGGGATGAAGTTTACAGGTTGAACATCATACCATTTTCTATTTTCATTAAACTTTGGAGCATTATTTCCATCTTTGCTTTCATGTCAGAAGAGTCATCCATAGCAGGAGCCAGAATTGTCAGTTCTCGATAGATTTCACGCACAAAGGTGCAAATCTGTTTAGCAAATTCAACTTCGCCATCTGATATTCGACTTATTGCCAACCTCATCAACTCTCCTGTCAAGTCTGCGAGCTAAACAAGAACAGTTAACTATCAGATCACATGGTTTCATAGATGTAAGAGATAACATTGCAGTAATTTACAAATCTATCCTTCCAACCATATCAGACAAACTGTGGCAACTAATCCTCATCATACTCAATTGATAATATTGCTAGGCGCCTAGGCCTTTAACTTACATAACTTCCATGTGTGTGATGTTATGTGCTTATATGTGTTCATAAATTCTAAAAGTTGGACAATTACCCCCAAGATATAATCAAGTAGATTAATCTGCAAAGGCTCCACAGATGGATCACTTAGCGGTCGTAAGGAAGCATTGACATCATCAAGATTCAAAAGAGTTCCAGTGTTACAGAAATTACACAGTGTTGCAGCTTCTATGTATTCTTGAACCTATAAACATGAGCAAAAAAGAAGTTACTTGAATTGTATAGTCCTTTACAGAATTCTGATGTCAAAAAGATAGAAAATGCACACCCCAGGAGAATATGCTCGTCTTAGCTTCCAAAAATCTGTTCCTTGAAGTTCTTTTACTAGACGTGATATATATTGATCTCTCACCACTGCTAAATCCCTTTCTGCCTTTTCCAAGACTTGCTCTTTATTATGCTTGCTTATTCTGTTATTAAGAGGTAAAGAATAAACACCTTTGGAGTCTACTGAAATAATTAGTAGATATAAAAGAGCTATATGTTCTCATCAAAATAAGTTACCAGACATACAAAAGACTGTCAATATTATCGCTATAAACTTTCATAAGACTAATGAAAGTACAGTTCATTGGAACATGAACAGGCACACATTAGGTTGAACAAGTTACATAAGCACAAACCTAGCAGGCAATAAGAGAAAACTTCAAACTATAATAAGGAAGAAGCTATAGGAATAAGAAATAATTAAGAGTCAAAATTTACAGTATTTCCTTTGTAAATAGCTATTTATGCTTCCATTTGGCATATTGACAGATGTGTTAAAGAAAAATATTAGTGATGGATAGAACCATGCAAACAATGTTTGAAAACGGGAAAAATGTGTATTCCTTCACGAGAGAAGCCTTGAGGCAAATTGAGGGGTAAGCAATACAACCTTAAAAATTAAAGTAAAAATTTGTTTTTATAAAAAAATACAAAAAATGAACATAAAAAGGATAAATAAAAGGAAAAAAATGATGGCTCCAATCAAACTAGAAAACTAAGGGAAAATGAAAAAATAAGACTCAGAGAGGAGAGAAATGGAGAAAATAAAGAACAAAAAATAAATAAATAAAAATTAAAACCACCCCAGCCTTCGACTCGCTCTAGTTCTTGAGAAGTAGAGTGTGCAGAGTGTAGTAGTGTTGTTTAGATTACTTTATTCTGTAGTTGAAGGAAAATACCGAGCATTGACGAGTACAATGAAAAAGAGAAATAACTCTTTCATCTAAACCACTATCATTGACACTAAGACTACACAGTAACTCCAACTACATTCACATTGAGGTCCTTTATGAGGCATCAACCTCCAAAAAACTGCCTTAAAATTACCACATTGGGACAGCCATGTGGCACCTCACCTTGTGGCTCACCTCTTTAAACCAAACATTCAAAGGCATTTCTAAGCAAGAACCAAGCAAGGAGAACTTCATCTCTTTTGCTTTAAAGGACTACAACGAAATAGTTCCACAATATAAATTATCACCCACATTCGTGTGCAAGTAATTAAGGAAATCCTTTTACCTGTGCACCTGAAATATGACCTTTTTGCTATTCATGGTAATGTCCCGACTGGCCTTTACCACTCTTTCTCGTTTGTCGTTCTACAAATCATATACAAAAGAAACTATCAATTGTTTATCGAAATTTAGATTTCAGATAAGAATTAAGATGTGTGTAGATTAAGCAATTCACCAATGAATTGCAAGATCACATTATTGACATTTTTAAGCATGCAGAGAAAACCAAAAACAAGAAAGGAAGGAACTTGAGCAAGAATAGTGATTATAACCTCATTCACTGAATATAATTATCATAAGTCTAACAGAAAACTAGTGCCTAAAATTGGTACTTTCTAGCTGCCACCTATGGTTAAAGTAATCCCATTACATCAACAGTGCCCTATTTACACAAATTTCACTAAGCGCCATTAATTTGATAACCATTAGAGCTTCGAGAAAATGTAAATACAGATACTTGCCAAGTAAATTTGGAAACTCAAGGATAGGAACTAAACGAGCGCACCAGATTGTTGAGGTAATCGGCGTATTTGGAGAAAGCTTCCTTCATGGGATTCGATTCGGCAGCATCAGCAGCCGAATTGGTGGTGATCGTTCTTTGCCTCTTTGCCGGAGTTGTCCCTGCAAATGGTTGATAGAATGCGTGACTTTATAAAAAAATCTCTTATGGGTTTCCAGATTTTTCGTGCGGGCTCTATACATGCATAAGACTGTCGGTGGATGGGGGTAGAGTAGGATAGTACTTACGAGGACGGTGGTGGTGGGGCTTAGACGCCATGAGAGACAACCAGCGGAATGACAAGGAATTGAACATCATTTTCCTGAATCACACGTCACGAGTTGAATTGTTATTTTCGTTTACTACTACCAGTTCCATTTTATAAAATTTGAAATGGAAACAGGAGGTTGCTGTGGTGTAGTGGTTATCACGTCAGTCTTACACACTGAAGGTCCCCAGTTCGATCCTGGGCAGCAACATTTTTCACATTTCCTTTTTCCTTTTTTTTTTTTTTTTTTAAAATTTTTGTTTAAGTTCCAATTGTTTAATCGGTATTTGGCTAGGATTTTTTCCCCAGTTTTCCTTCTCCCTTCATGAAGTCCTCTCTTCGTTTGGATGAAAATGATCTTTTTGGGAGATGATTCTTAAGAAAATTCATAGCAAGAAATTCCTAAGGGTATGTGGAAAAATTCCACATTGACTAGTTAGTAGGTAATGAGCAAAACAGACAAGTATATAAGGAATTGAACTTTTAAGATGAACTTTTATTTCCTTTAAACGTGTTACTAGAGTGAGATCCAAATTTAGACGTGCATATGCACAAGAAATACTTCTTTGTTGGGGTGGGCATATTCGTGAGTCAACCCAACCGAATACGACAACCCGACCAGTTCGGTCAGGTTATGGCATAAAAAAACCAAAAAATAATCTTAAAAACTCGAAAAATGAACTCAAGCTTGAAAACATACTGAAAAAAGGCGATTAACCCAAAAAAGCTCAACCTAAAGCAGGCTCGAGTAGGTTTTGGGTCCTCAATTTTCTCAAACCGACGAGATCAGTTGGTTTTGGTCCCAGCCGAAAAATGACTGGACCCGTGCAAGTCCCACTCCTATTTGTTTGTGTTTACAGATTGGACATGTAAAAAAAAGGTTGAGGACTAACTTCTACATTTTTCAAAGTTCGGTAACGGCTGTTAGAGAAATTATTTAAATATTTCTTTGGTCCCACAAGCGAAAAATATTGGAATCAAACAGGTGGCGCCCATGGGAAAGGACCGTGGCAAGACACTCGTACCTTGTTTATCCTTTAGGCAGAGAAAATTCGCCCAATTTCCGGAAATTTTCGAATCGAAACAGGAAAATGGTGACGCTTGTGGTGGCAACAACCTCGGATCCGGCCTCGATCAACCCGGCAAAGGAGCTCTTGGCCATGCCTGGGTGGCAGAACGGCCCAACTTTGGAGGTCGGAATAAGAAGTTTCAAGAATGGAGATGTCAGATTTTTGGAGCAGGATAAGAGTATAATAGAAGAAGATGATCTTGATTTACGATGGGAATCTGCTACCAATGAGACGGTGGATGAGATCATATTTCTGTCTAAGCACAGCGCCGTCTCCAGCCGCCCCTCCCTCACCGTCCACCCTATAGGTTCCTGCTAATCTACTATGTGTGTTTGCTTAACAAACTTATGGCAGATCGGAAGAGTTCAGGAAGCTTTTAAACTAGCATTTCTGGTTAAATACTTAGTTTTATTTTGACTATCTGGTTTAAAGAAAGTTTCGTTGTTTGATGTTTGTATTTTTGTATCCCTGTTATATGCATGTGTCATTTGCATGATTATACAAATATGAGGTTTGTATTTGTTGTTAATTGATCTTTCACATACTATCTTCCAAAGAAATCATTAAAAATGAGGCAAAATGTGAATTGCCGTTTAGTTTTGATTATGTGACTAGTAGGTTGTTCTTGATTTCCAAATGTTTGCTTCAAGCATAGGACATATTGACTCGACCAATAACTTTGTGTGTTATATTGCCTTGGTTAGGGATACCACATCTAAAGGAGGGAGATGTTCCACCACAAGGCGGACGACCTGGATGGGCGGCGCCTCCAAGTCCAAGGATGGGGCCATGGCTTACACTTTTGAAGAAAATTGCAGAATCCCATAATTTAGTACCTGAATTTGAGGTTATCTATTTTTTCCAATTTGACACATTAAGATCTACTCATGTATTGCTCATAACTTTATGCTCCTCAAATGCATGCTAAAGAAATTTATGTCAATGCACATGACAAGAATCACTTATATCAGAAGTTAAATACTAGACGTTGAGACTTTTTATGCTAGATTAATGTCGTGGAGCCATGGGAATACTATCTTTGTTGTGCTTCACAGAAATGGGTGGGTGATATTCGCTTAAATATCATGATATATTAATGTTGTCGTGATACTATCTTTATTATGCTTGCAAAATGGGTGGCTATTGTGATATTTAAGCAAATATTTTGGGTTAGAAGTGCCAATGTCAACAGTATTAAGTAACTTATACAATTTTTTTTCCTTGTAACTACAGATAACTTTAGAGGCTACCCACCATGGACCTATAACAACTAAACCAACAATGTTTGTTGAGATTGGTATGTTTATGTAAACATGCATTTCAATCTCCTTAGCTGCAATAGCATTTGGCAGTCCTTTGCATTTTATGAGATTATTTTATTGCAGAAGAAATTGTTTACTCTTTCCTGTTTTGCCATACTTGTTACACCTACTGTCCCTTCTAACTTATGTAAAAGGTTTTTCTATCAATATTTATTTTTTAATGTTTCAAGTACCTTATAACTTCACATTAAATAGATTTGCTACTTGTCTTTTGCAAGGAAATTACACTCGTTACTTAATTCTTGGCTTAGTTGTACTGAAAAACTTATTACATGAATATTTATATTCATAGGCAGACTTTTGAAGTCATATAGATTGAATTTATCCATTGTATCTTTCTCTTTTTGTTCTGTGACTGCTCTGTTGCCAACGCTGTTATGACGAGTTCCAACTTCCAATAATATTTTCTTTTCTGTAATGATTTATTTCATATCTAATTATAAACAGTCTGCTTTCATGATCTATTTTTGTGTCCTCAAAAGTCCATCCTTGCACTTAGATCCTTGAAAGCTGTCTTTATAGTTTGAGTTTAAGGTTTCATCCTTTGTTTACCACAATGACACATGTATGTTCATTAGTGTGTCATTTGGTGTCATCTCTAGATTCTTGCTGGTGCTTTATTGTAAGAACGCAAGATACTTAATTAGGGAAGCCAAGATAGAAAATTAATTGGGTATTCGTTTTCGAAAAGCTTATGTAGACGTCTTTTATGCTTTTTTCTACTTCTCAAATTTTTTACTTTGTTGCATTGAAGTGAAAATTCAGTAACTCGTGCAAATGACTGAAGCAGCAGCACGATAATTGATGTGTGCCAACATTTGGCAGAACTAAATTCAAATAGTTATATATGTCGAGTATGTGCAAGACAATGCATTTAGGTCCTCTTCACTCAATGAAAATTGTAAATACATACGCCTAAATTATTTGATCTGGCTGTCACACAATGCTTCAATAAGTACCTGAGCTACATGGATGTCCACTGGTGTAAATACATAATCAAAATATACAGTTTTTGCAGATTTAATTTTTGTAGTGCTTGCATTTGATGACAGGTTGTTTCACCTCGCTTATGTGTTTGCCATTCCCTGGATAAACCACAACCAACTTATAAGTAGATGGAATATAGTTATGTTTATATGAGCTGCATCTTACCTAAGTACGCGTTAATTTGGGATAAAGAAGTGGGTGGGGTTGGGAGGTGTTCTAATGGGTATTCAGGTTTACTTCCATTTATATATTACTTTGGATAGAGATTGGTAAATTTTCATGATTTTCTATGATCACCTTCTTTTACTGGATGCAGGAAGCACACAGGAGTACTGGGTGAGGCAGGATGCTGCCCATGTTATTGCTCTGGTTGAGTACAAACGAATCCCATAGCTACTTTTCTCCTGTCAATGACACACTTCTAATTCTAGTCCTTTATTGGTATTCTTAAGTTAGCATGATTAGATGTAAACCGTATCTCAACCAATTCCTCATGGCTGCAATGTGTATATTCAGAGATGCAAATGAGTTTGCATGTATTTACATATGTGCCCATGCACACAGAATTAGATGACTTTTGGTAGTTAACAGTTTATTACACTGTTGAATTTTGTTTAGAAGCACTTATCTTCTGGACCTAAGAGCTATACACACTTCCGAGAATACAAATCTCTCTAAATCATTCTGAACAAATTGAAGTCCTTCAACTGGTTCCATGTTTAAAAATATAAGTTTTGGATTCATGCCTTCATCAGCTATTACTTAAAATGAGTGTTCAGCATGTCTCAAACTTAATGATACAGTTTTTTCATGCCATAGCAACATTATCGTGTAAGATTCCAGACAATTTGTTGAAACCAGTTGAAGGACATGGAAGAATGAAAGTAAATCAATATTTAGTGTAAAATGTAACTTATGTGTGATATAGCTATTATCTTGTGGCTTCAAACTTAGATTTCACAAATATTCCTTTTTTATATTATTCATTAGGTCATATACATAGTAGTAAATATGTGTTAATACAAGTTTTATAATGGATTCCTCCTAACAAAATAACTTTTATTAATGAAGTTAATTTGGGAAGGACTTGGACTCGGAGAAGGTGCTCCTGTCGGAAATTGGAGCGGGTATATAATACTGAATTATGTCATATTTTTACTTGAGTGGAACTTGTTTATATTACTTTCTTTATACCTCCTGTAAGATGATTTTTGTAAACAACTGCTTTTTTCAATGTCCCAGTAAGGCAGAAAAGAAAAAGGTTCTCCTTGGGATTGGAGGAGGACATTATCTACCTCGGCACATGGATGTAATCCTGTAAGTCAGTAGTTTATACCGGTTTTCTGTATCTGTACTCTGCTTATTCTTTCTAAAACATGCTTCTAAAAATGTACAAGTATCTACCATGTTAACTTGTTATTTTGTCGAAACCAAACCGGGTACTTCCAAAGGAGCAATTTGTATATAAGCACAGAAACTTGTAATTGATTTTACTTGCTGTTCCTTGACTGAGGAGATTTTCGTTTGTAATTCAATTTGCTTTTTAAGAGTGGATATGCTGCCTCCCTCTGTAGCCACTTCTCTTTCAATTAATTTTTCTTATGTAAAAGACAAATTTGAGCCTATTGTAAGATGTTAGTGCTGCAAATCTTCCCATTTATTAACAAGACGGATTTAATTTGTTTGATTCAGTTTCTTTTAACGAACACAGGAAATATGACGTTTGTGTGGGTCACCTTCTTTCTGGATATTCCTTGCCAATGGAAGATCCTGGTCAGTCTAAAGGACAAATGAGTGCAGACAGTATCGGAGGGACATGGAAAGAATCCATCAAGGTTTCTTTTGATGCTACCTTGGCAGCTTTTCCTGGTGGGGAAATTCTGGCACATCTTGATCAGAAGTACGTTTCAGATGCCTATCAATTGAGATAATAGGACCATCACGCTGCAAACTAATATTATCTGTGTGGTTTTCTGGGTTTCATCTTTATTTACTCTTATAACACTACATATTGACGGCAGGAGTTTCAAGAGCTGGCAAAAGAATGCCATTGTGGAGTTTTTAGGTAAGCAGGGCATTAAAATCGGCAAGCCTGGTGACTTCTCCTGAACCTAAAGATCTACGACCAGATAGTTTATCTCTTTTGGTGATCAAGGGTGAACCAGAGATTTTGCACAACCTTTGGCACATTTCTAGTCTCTCTCTGCTGTCTACACGATGCCAGTACTCTGACTTCTAAATCATTTCATTAGGATACACTCCAAGCCAATATATACAAAAGCATAGGGTCTACATTCTCTTCCGATCTAAAAGCAGCTAACTTTTGTTGCCTCCTTTATCCATTTACTTTATTTCGTCCCTTTGTCTGGATTATTAGCTATTACTAATCAGACAACTGCTAATTACAGATGTAATGTTTGGAGACCGTCTTAATTTAGATTGTTGGAAATGAATGGTAACATTGTTCCTAATATTTGGCTCAAATGCTTGATTGCTATATATAGTCGAAGTATAGTTGCAGGAGTGTCACTCGACTTTTCTAACGTGGAAAATTAATGTGGGACCCACTTTTTTTATCCCTTTTTTCTTTTTCTTTTTTCAATTTTATTTTTTTATTTATTTTGGGGGGGGGGGGGGCGTGTTGGGGGTTGGTCTTGTAAATGTGTAATTTTTTGTGCAAGTTAATTTCCTAAGAAAACGTCACTGGCTTCTTGTTAAAGAGCTCGCACATATACGTAGGTATATCTAGAAATGCAGACTCTTTAATAAGGAGCTCACGTTGTTTCATTAAAAAAACTTGTAAATGCAAGTGAGTTTAAAGTTTTCTTGGTTGGTAACTGTTGAAGTACTTAAACATATTATAGATAATTTGTTGTATCTGTTGAGCTGGCTCAAGAGTAGGTGATTTGTTTAAAGTCTTCTCCGTTTGTTTTCAAGTATTTTGGAGGCTATGTTGAAGGGTATCCTCCATTTCTACAAACTAACACCATGTGCTATAATATCAATGTCAAAACAAAATATTCTTGCCTTTATTCACAAGTTATATTGATAACTCCTTGTTATCAACTTCACTCCCCCAATCGACCAATCGGGACTTGAGGCTCAATAAATCACCAGTCGCCACACAGATCAGTCTAAACCTTTCCAACTCAGACACCGAAAACTTGTCCAAACTGAACAGCCTTTTGAGAAAATATGTAGTTTAGTTTAGCAACTCAACTCTTCGTATTTGAAATGTAAAGCGTAAGGAGGACAACTTCACTAAGCTCAGCCAAAGAGGGTACTGGGATTGCTTTCAGTTTCAGGCACTCATATGAAAAGCTTGTTTTGTTTGTAACAAAGATTGGAATGGGAAAAAAACCCAATAATTAATGCCATTTAAACCAGCTCTACCAACCCATTTATGGCATTCCCTCTTCCTGTACTTCTGCACCAGTATACACCACAAACTGCATTTTGTATATATGTGTCAGAGAATGAGAGAGGTAAATAGTTTTATGTGGCGAGGTACAGAGTTTGCGTTCTGTTATTTTTAAGTTTCTCAGATTTTAAATACTGTATGTATTTGTTAACCATCCTTTTGAAACTTGATGCAAAAAAGGCTAATTTGGTTACAATTTCCACAGGTCTAAAGGTAAGTTCTTATAGAATTTGAGGTGAAGGCAATGGATTCAAGATGCAACAGCTCAAAACTTTGGGGTGATTTTGGCAAGAACTGCAAAGATGGAATTATAGAGACTGATGTGAAGGAAAGTCGAACTGGATTCTTGTATTTATCAGCCTCTGATAAGACAGATAAAGATATGATGCAGAATTGTCCCGTGCTTGAATGTTATGCATTTCGATGTATTCTCCTTCCAGATAAATTATCTACTTTGTCCTTGGAAAGTTGTTCTAAAGACTGCAGGACGACAGAAGAAAGGGACCACGAATCACTTGTTACAATCAGCAAATCAGTCTCGCGAATTTCTTTCGTGAAGGATGCTTGTAAGGATTGTCCCCCAAATGATATATCACAGAAGGGTGAAGAGAAGGCTGTGTTTGATTCCAGTGATCCTAATGGCAACAATCTTTTGGTTGAACTTAATTCTTCTGTCAATTCCCAAGTTCAGAACATCAGCTCTAAGGATAAAGTTCTTGGAAGTGATCAAGTCCCTGAGGCACAAAAGATGAACGAGCACGAATATGGGATCTCTGGAAGCTTTTCATTCATAACCCGAGTTCAATGTCATGAGGAAGAGTCGAGCTTCACTTCAGCCAGTGCTTTTACTTATTCTTGGCCAGTTGCGTATTCAAGAAGCCTCTCTGCTCAATCTGATAGCAGCACAACCAGTGCAAAATCTTTCACCTTCCCCACGTGAACTTTTAGCATTTCTCAACACTAAAGTTTTTAGTCGAACTCGTACCCTTATGTATTAGTGACTTTTTTCCTTTTTCTTCCCTAACTTACAGATTGCAATCTGAATGGAATAGCAGTCCAGTGAGAATGGCAAAAGCAGATAAGAACAATTTCTGGAAACACGGGCGTTGGAGAACGTGTGCTCTTCCGATCTCTGCTGTAGAATCTAACAGCTTTCTAAACACTACTGTTCAAGGCCACGTTCTAAAATGCACACATAGGCGCAGCAACGCCTGTAGAAACATATCATGCATTTTCAAACGTCGCCACATATTATGGAATTTGGAACATTGATTCTAAATATATATAAAATACATGTCAATATTCTCTTTTGAGACTTGGTTTGCCCTGTAATTCTGTTATCAATTTCTATATTCAATACCTTCGAATTAATATTTAATTAAAATTCTTTCTGATTCTCACGTCAGAATTTCTAAGAAATTCTTAATTCACAGTCATCATTTGATTAAGGATAACAAATGTACATATATAGCCCATGTACACCTAATAACATAGGCTTTACAAACCCTTTTAGTTTGTTTATCATATGAAGCAAAACTGTTTGTCAGGAAACTAGAGCCTGTGGTGTTACCAAGGTTAATAAAAAAATCAACTGAATATATAAAAATCCGAAATCTTTTGTAAGAAAACAAGATGCTGTGTACCAGTTTCGGAACTCTGAATTTTGTGCTTTGTGTATGTTCTCTTTGCTTATTTCCTTTACATCCTTAATTTGCTATAAAATCAGAGGCTTAAAGGCAAAAAAGTACCTCATTATTTTGCCATGGAACTGTTAACTATCATTGCTACTTGTTTTCTACTACTTTCTTTTGTGTTTGCACCTTGTGCTTCTGACCAGATACAGGTGAAGAGATCTCCTGAAAAAGGTAATGAATTTATCCTTTTCTGTTATGATTTGAAAAAAAAAAAAAAAGAAAGAAAACCCCCTGCACGAGCATCTCTGGACGAAGCATGATCATCTTATGAATTTTACTATTCTGCAGTTCATGATGAAGCTCGGTTTAACCTCATTCCATTGCCGAGGAAGCTCAAACTCAATGTAGAGGGAGCTGTATGGATTTCTTTTATACCCTAACTTCCATGAGAAGGATCAGAAAAATATGAAAGATCATTTCATTCTTCATCATGCATGAATGAATATCTGTTCTTTCTAAATCATATAATCTTCGGATTTATACAGGTAAAAAGTGTTCAAGAGGGAGATTTTGGGGAATACAAGAAGAATATGCAAGCTTCATCAGGTACACCAGCTAGAACGTTCAATTTTCTTCGTTTAACACTACTCTTTTCTCACAATACCAGTGGTAACCAAAACATCATTCTATGATAAAATAAATGCCATGATCAATGGCTTTGACACCATAAACTTTCATCACATTTTCAGGTAAATACAAGTTCCACCAGAAAGAGAAAAATCTGATGCATCCAAGAAAAGGGATGTGGAAAAAATGGACTGATAGTAAAGGAGACAAGCAACCGGAATACTTTGTGATGGATTATAGTTGGGTTAGACGACGTCGTCCCATACACAACAAGAATGTCCCTGTTGGTCCATGAAACATTGGATTATCATCATATGAATAATCCTAAATTTTGTCTCAAACCACCCCGGCCCCCACCCCAGGGGTTAAAAAACGAATGTCAGTTGTAATTAGAGGTATGTATCATTTTAGCTTTATATATGGCCGACTCTGTCCATGTTATCCCTAAGTTTTGATACTAACTAAGGTCTCTATTTATGCTTTCAAGGAATCTCACTTTGTTCAACGAACAAAACTTTGTTTTTCATACGTTGTTCTCAATGCAGTTAAAAGGGGTTTCAAATACCAATATTCTTGGTATGCCATCATATATTAAAACCATATTATTCTTATTATTATTAGTAGTTGGGGCAAGATACTTTTACAAATTTCTCGGTGTTCAATCTTTATCGATATTGTTTAAACTAGTCTCGTGAACATGCCTTGATGGTTTAGCTATTGGCTTTGGTCTCAGAGTAGGCCAAGGCAGTTAAGAGCTCTTCCAAACCCATCTGATTATTAGTTTCCAGAGTTCTGACTCACAAACCTTTACATTTTCCATGTGTGTGTAATCCATACAGATGTTTACATTGCAAGAAAAGGAAGCATAAATTCCTCACCGATCTCTTAAAATTTCAGAAAATGAATCAGCTGTACAATCAACTCATTATTAAACCAGAAAACTGTACAAACGAGTTGTTTACAGAAATGGGATAGCACTAGACACTATTATGAAACAAAAAGAAGCTAAAATTTTCTTTACACTATGCAATCTTGCTTACAAAATATGGATTTAGACAGTGTCTTGCTTATCTCAAATCTTCTTCCTTTTTTGAGCTAGATCAACGTCGTCCTCACTTTTGTGCACATGTGGAATTTGCCCGCCTGATTGGTAATGAGAAGGGATAGGATTTTCATGATCCTAGAGTGTACAGATAGAACTCTCAAGATACCAGGGCTTGCAGCATCCTCGGAAGTAAAATATTGTTAATATATGAACATAATGCTTCATACCTTATCAACTGATATTCCTGAGGTTCATCCTCCATTTGCTCGTTTTCCAAGATCGATCTGCACTGATATGTGAGCTTCCGATAGATTCAACGCCGTGCTCTCAAGTGCTTGTGTCAGTGAATTAAGGAACCTTAAAATATCAGACACCACTTGTTAGCAAAGATTTATAGTTCCGACAGTCAGGTGGAAATATTTAGATGAATTCATAATGACAAATATTGAAAGAAGTGAGCTGTCCTACAGTAAAAGACTACACTGGCCAAGAATACCAATCCCCAGTGATGCATTGATCATGAAGGAGGTGCTTCCACACTACTTAGAAAGGATGTGAGCTCCAGAAAATTTCATAAACAAGCTGAGACTTCGCAGCTTAGAATAAACCTAAACTATCATGCACAGTAGAAACATGTCACTGGCTGCATCAGTAGATCTTCTGGCACTTAACCGAGATAATAAAGTGTATGGTCTCCTGTTGATTTTGCTTAGGCCTGAACGGGAAGTTCCCAAGAGTTATGATCTTCTAGAAAATGATCTAAAGAAGTGAAAGATTCCTCCTGTATTTGGATGAAAAGTGGAATTCTAGGTTATTTTACAGGCATGCACAACGACAACTAAAAATAGATTAATGCATCAAGGCTTCATGCTGGAAGTTCAGGCTTTGATATGTTGAAATACCATTAGCATCCCAAATTTTTAGAGTCCTTCAAAGGGAATTAGACATTTTAGCGAGCATGCAATGAATCCTTGTTTACCATGTCTTGGGACATTTATTTTCTTATACTGATCTAGAACTGCATGACATTTGTATGCTTCATTCAAATATCATCTAGAATAAGGGAAGATTTTTTACTTATAAAAAGAACTCAAAGTACATCAAGATTGCAGATGTTGGCGATGAATTAGAAGAGTGAAAAATACCAATAAACATCAAACCAGCGATCCCAAGGATACCCATAAAATATAGAACAATAAGCTGGAAATTTTATGATCACTCACCCTTGTGAGTAAACATTCGAGATGTTAATTGTGCCCCCTTCAATTGTCAGTTCGACGTGTGCTCTTCCGATCTAGAAGCAGTAGGAAATCCATTCAACTGCATCTTTGAAACTAGCTTTTGTAATGTCTGAAAAAAGGGGCCATCATTTGGGATGCAGACTGGCATGCTTGCCTGCAGTGACATGGGAATGGCTTTTGGCTTGTTTCCAGGTTCTGTTTGCAGATCCCTTGCTCTAAAAGAGGCATCTGGATTGGGTTCCGATTTGGAAGGATTCATTTGACTTGCTTGCATTGTTAAGGGGACTGCAACATTATTATCATCAGACCTGCCCTGAAATGTTGAACCATAACAATTCTTCACAACTTGTGAGTGAGTGACGTGACTCTGAACATGCCAGTGACTGTTTCTCTGTTCCATGTAGAAAAATTAATAAACTTTATTAGTAAAGGAGATATGTCTCCAGAAGGTAATTAACGCGAAAGTTGCGTTTTTACAGCTTGTAACCAGTAATATCATCTTCAAAAAAATTGGTCTACTCAAAGAAAAATGAGTGAAGAATAAAATCCGAACTGCATCTTCACCTACAAAAGCTAAAAAGGTGAGGGCAGTAAATAAAAGGGGTAAAAAGTAGTGAAAAAAATGAAAAAGCCACTATATCTTAGACCAACACAACTACGGAACAAAGAGTAAAACACAGTACAATCACAAACAAGCATGTAACATAAATAAAGACAGCAAGCCAAAGGAAACTTACAGAGTTAGTATTCAAAAGGACTCGAATAAATTAAAATGGCTATGAACACCAAAGAGGAATTTTTTTTTATTTTTTTTTATTTTTTTTAGTGCTCTTGAAATGGCTATGAAGACGTGAAATGTAAAGTTGTCTACTTTCAAAGGGTAAGGACAATTTTGAATTGAAATTTTACGGTAACCTATCATTGGAATTGGCAAACATGAAGGTAACTGATATGATGCAAAATTATAATTGCGATGTCTTCCACAATACCTTGTCAGCTGTGGATTGGCATTCTAGTTCAAGGGCTGAAAACTTGATGATACTTAAGATAAAAACGAAAGCAATGCAGGATAAAGCAGATATACATGTAACCCTCAGTCACAGTCATCCATTACTAATATGATTCAGTCACAATCTAAAAAACTGTTCACCAATATCCTATCTTTGTATGACGTATTATACATCTAAATGGAGGAGTAGTGTTAATCTTCTATAAAAATCATTAATGTGTCTGCACAAGTCAAGTAGACAGAGACAGGTAACTTCAAAGTTCAAACTGAAACAAAGCATTTCCTAAAGAAAGAGGTGTAACCATGTAAGCAGTGGTGTTAAGTATTAGATGGAATAATAGAAATATTGCAAAAATTAAAAAATCTAAAGGACAATAGTTGCTCCTATGAGAACTAAAACAAGGTAAAAAAATAGATACAATATTTAGTCAATCGAGATGTTACCCGCGACATCATCTTTGTGGGCTTCAATTTCCGTTGACAGGAGCCTTCATACTTTTGTAACTTCTCCTGTAAAAACTGTACATATTGTATCACCTCGATAGCAAAAATAATTAGCAGCCATTCAATAAAGAAACTCCAAAATAAGTAAATAAAGTTTTCTATATCTGAGAAATAATTAACCTCCAATAAAAATGAAGCAGTATCCCGCTTCTGATTGCTATGGGGAATCAGTTCTCTCAATATTTGAAATCTGGGTAAAAAGAAGTATTTGTCAGGCTGCAGAGGTTGTGGCAGGAACCACATATCATTGAAATCATATGTATACATCATAGGTGATCAAATGCTATCTTTAAACCTGTGAAAGAGATGTAATGCTTGGACACTGCAGAGCAATTTCACATACAAATCACTGGCTAATTGATCATAGTTTCTAGCAATCTAAGCCATTTTAAGCAGTTGAGAAGTAAATACTAGCAAACTTAGGATCATATTTATCAAAGATGTACTTTTAAGCATTTTTAAACATACTAAGGCAAGATCTTTCCTGTTAAGCTATGATGATGGCAACCCTTAGCAACCATGTTAACAAATCATATAATTCATATATATTGTCACATAATGGAGGATACCTGGGATATTCCTGAGATAGATAAACATATTGACTAAACGGATCATAGCAAACAACTGAAGAAGATTATAAGTAAAAAGGTGCCACATTTGAAAACTACAGTGGCCAAGAATACAAGATACTCTTTTCATCCTGCCAAACAAGAAGACTGCAGCAACTTAGATGATCCATCCAGAAAGGATGTCCATTAAATGGTCAAAAAGCTTAGTCTTGACTAGAGAACGGTAAACACATATTCCTTCAATTTCCATGGAACTCCCAATGCCACGGAAACCATATCATAATCCTCCAAATCCATAACTATTAACAGAGGAGTGTAACTGTATCTTCAGTTTCCCTATTGTCATTAATAATGGTGCCATCACACAGCACTAAAGTTTATACATCAATATCATAAGAATCCAACCGCAAGTTAATTTTCTAATGCAAGCCTTAAAACAACTAAAAACTTTGCCAAACTTCTAAAGAACATGTCTTAAAAATTAAATACGCTAATTTAACAACTGAATATATTTCACATAAGAACCAATAAAATTCACAAATGGCTATGTAACGAGGACATCAAAAAAATATTTGAAAAATCAATCACAGTGAACCATCAAATTCTTTGCAAGAGATCTTTGCATGCTTTCCTGACCTATATGGTAATACCTTAAATTTCAATATCTTTAAGCTTTCCTACAAAGGATAATCTATGCATAGATAACACATGAATGAGAATTACCTTATTATATATATATACATATATATATATATATACACATATACATATAACGATGTAGAGTAAAAACAATTATTATATGAATTTCACAAATGAACGTAAAAACAAATGCATACATCTTAGTAATCCTAAGCCATTTGACGGTTGCCATATATTTATACCACCAGAGACTTCATCACCACACAATTGAAAACTTCACCTCTGATTGATTTTGCTCCTCCTCCGCTGCTCGGTAACAGAATGCTTCGACCTTATTGCATTAGTCTTATCACTGTTCTTCCGATCTAATTTGAGAAAAATTAATACCAAAATAACCCAGATTACAACAAAAAACCTGATTTATAGAACTTAGGTTCCAACAACAGATAGGATCACATAACACCCTAAACCCCAAAAAAATAAAATAAGAAAAAACTTCCTGCATTCTAATATTAAGACTAAGTGCAGGTATAAATGAAATAAGTAAATACACCTTTGGTGTTATAGGTAGAAGGTACAGTATCTCTCCTGGCACCAAACTCTTCATCCTCTTCTTCTTCTTCTTCCTCTTGATGACGCTTTCCAGATTTCATGATCTTTTTGGTATTTTCCAAGATTCAATTTTTTCAACTGCACAGAATCAAGAAATTCAACAGACCCATATAATTGAAATTGACAAAATAGCCTGATACGATCGCAACAAGAAACATAGATCTACGGTAAAAAGGGATGTAATTAAAAATAATAATAATAAATAAAATTAATTAATTAAAGGGAAAAAGGGGGAAAAAGATTACAGCTTTATGGTTAACCTGGAGTCTGGAGATATTTTTCAGTTTCATTCTGCTCTCCTGAAGTGTTGTGACCAACAGAATTAACTACTACTCCAGGTCAGTTATTTTCCACTCTTTTCATAATTCTTGGAACCTTGGCAGATTTTTATTTTTATTATTTATAATAATAATAATAATAGTTGACAAATGTGCATGTATTGCAAATTATTATCATTCAATGAGTAGAATATTTAAGAATTAACTAACATATTTCGCATATTAAACGAGGGGAAAGAGGTATTTAATATGTTTCAAAGAAATGTTGCAAGAAAAATATAACCTATAAAAACAGTAGAAATGGCTCGGGCCGATAAGAAATGTGCAATTATATATAGCAAATTATAAAAAAACTCCCAGAGGACCTGATCGTAGAAATCCTCCTCAACTTTTCCGTTAAACCATTGCTTCGATTTAGATGTGTTTCTAAAACTTGGAGAGCTCTTATAAAAGTCCCCAACTTCATCTCAATGCATCTTTGACGTGACACTGACGAAATTCTTCTCATTAAAAGCTATACGAAAACACTCAACAAAAATTAAGCGGACCATAATAATTGTCTTACGGTTGTGGAAAAATAATTTTCTTCTTGTTGAAATCGACCAAAAATTAGTTTCTTGTGAATTTAATACCAATATAGTTAAGAAATATGAAATTTTCACAGATCGTATACTTACAATGGGTTTTGTAATTACATTGAAGGGAAGCTTAGTTTCATTTAAGAATGGCATGGGATGATATTTTCTATCAATCATCTTTGCTTTGCAGACTCCGATGGATCGATGTAATTAGTTCTATCCACAATATCAAAGATAAACTCACTTTCCATTCATGTTTCTTCCATTCATCTTTCCAGAACGATTGGCCGTTGAGTACATGAGGATTTGCCAGAAGTAGGTCAGGCCAAGCAAAGTCTAACCTTTGGGTTAAATTTTGCTCCTGCAGAAGGAATATTCAATTAAATTAAGCGACGAATTTAAAAATATATAATAGTAAATAAATAAAATTAAGTAAATGGAGTCGTCATAGAAATCTTACAGTTATAGGTACATAAGCTGGACGTTGACACCAATTCAAAAGCGGACCATAATAATTGTCTGGCCAGAGCCCATGGAGTGTGAAGTAGTTAGGAATTCTCGTACGGGGCTTCTGGCCATACCTGGACGAGAAGATGAAAGTCTAAAGTTAGCTAACATGTACCAGAAATATTAGTAAAATCCGTGCCAAAGTAACTGCCATGTCCAACCTGCATGCAACCGCTGCTTGGAGTTATAACAAATTCCATTCAAAGTATTCACTATTAATTCACAGAGTAATTTCACATTCTATATTATTTTCCATAATTCAGAACTGAATAATCCAATAAATATGAGAAAGAGATGGGGGAAAACTCACAGATAAGCAATTAATCAGCTTGGAAGCTTTGATGGAGAAGGAATTAATTTACTGGATCAGAAAGATGGAGGCCGGTGGCTGAGAAAGAGAGACGGAACAGACTGCAAAGGAGGAAATAGAGAGAGAGAGAGAGAGAGAGAGAGAGAGAGAGAGAGATGCATAACAAAGTCTATATTTATGACCTCTGCAATTGCCATTTTCGAGCTTTCTTTTTTTTTTTTTTTTTTTTTTTTTGGCATGTTGTTCCAAGTAGCTTGATTTCCCTTCTTTGCATGCATGAACGTGCGTTTTTTCCATTTTTTTTCATTTTGATTTCTGCTTAATTAATTATTTACTTCAATTTTCGAGTCGGCCAAACTTAATTAATTGTATAGCTATCCATTTATCCCGTTATTGGGGGGGTTCAAGGAAAGGCTATAGCTAATGGAGCAAATTTTGACAGTGATGTTAACACACAGAATTTCTTCTCTCTTGATCATGAGTTCATATTGACTATAGTTAAAATTCTCTCTATCTTTTTTAACCAAGCTTACCATTGTCTCATCTTTCTTCCTCGACTCAACTTAACCATAAACATGCATATGCTTATAAATATAAGCCATATATGTATATGACTTTCTCTCTTATACTAACAAGTGTTAGAAGTGTTATTTAGTTAGATATTTTTGTTATGGGTATTATTGGTATTTTAGATTATTAGGGTTACAATTTAGAGTTTGTCCTATTTTATTATAAATAATCTTCTTGTAATCATCTTATTATAATTGAATATATGAAACTCTTTTAGTTTTCACATGGTATCAAAGCATTCGATTTTGGGCTAGGTCTATCGTTACTTCCGTTATCTGGCGAAGTGCATTGCGCCACTCGTCCAGCAAAGTCCTTTGTTCAGTTTATTTCCGTTATTGTTTTTTTATTTCTTCGTTTTTCCATTGTCTTTTCAATTCATTCCCAGCACAAATTTCCTTCTCTCCTCGTGTTTCAATGCCGCTATTCAAGTTTGATTGAGGGGGTTTCTTGGAATAGAGGGTAATGAGTTTTTGTTTGCTTTCTAGTGGCAGTAATGGGTATCTAATTTGTACATTGTATATGATTAAGAGTGATTTTATTTGTGGTTAATTTGATGTAGAACCCAATGTGAATTAGTATCCATATATTTAGAATTGTCTCTCTAATTTGGTTTAGATGATATTTGAGATTGGAATTCGCCTCTCTCTTTATTTGGAATTGTCTCCTTAATTTGGTCGAGTTGATATTTGGAATTGGAATTTGGTTCTCTCTTGGAAATTGTTTATCTAATTTGGTTCAGTTGATATCTGGAACTGGAATTTGCTTATCTTTTCTTATCTTTCAATTTTGGTATCCAGTATATATGGAATCAGTTGTTGGTTGGGATCTCTTTCCATAAACCACAATTATGAAGACTATGCACTTAGATGGTTATTTGCTTCTATTGTGATGAAGAGTTGTTAACTTGAGCTCATATACTGCATGATCCGTCTCAACCCTGCTTGGAGATGAAATGTCAAAAACTAATGTATTTTGTGTTGCTTCTTGGCAAACTCTTGATGATAACCATCATGAGTTTGACATAGGGGGTTAGAAGTGTTATTTAGTTAGATATTTTTGTTATGTGTATTATTGGTATTTTAGCTTATTAGGGTTACAGTTTAGGGTTTGTCCTATTTTATTATAAATAGTCGTATTGTAATCATCTTATTATAAATGAATATATGAAACTCTTTTAGTTTTCACAACAAGGACATGCAATAATGAAATAATTAATATAACTAAGACATATCAAGTGTGTGTATATGTCAACATTGTAAATCTTTGTTACAATTGTTCATTTACATTTCGATGGTGTGTTTTTTTTTTTTTTTTGGGGGGGGGGGTGTGGTGGGGGG
>CAVNYN010204484.1:0-34323 GCA_963692815.1 Nyctanthes arbor-tristis
TATGAAGTGGGAGTCTAGTCTTTCATAAATACATACATAATGATAAAGTGAAAGAGTTGCAACTTTATTTATAGAAAGAATTTCAATTTTCAATAACACAGCAGCAACCAATTATTGTACTAAAGAGTAAAAAATCTCTCATTAACTAAATTAAGAAAATTTTTTCTTTAAAATTGAAAATCCTACTTTTACAATGATTCTAAATTAGTCAAATAATAAATGTCTACACTCATGTCAGGATGGTAACAAAGTGTTAAATTCAAAAAATCCAGTACAACGGCAAATGGGGAAAACATTTTTCTAGTTTCAAACTGCTATAAGGCATATCAATCATTATACATAAACAAGAACCAGAGCTTTCAGCAAAAAGGAGAAAATAAGAAACAATGACAATCATAAGACTTGTTTAAGTTAAATTCAAACCTGCGCAACATGACAAAGTCGAAAGTCCTTGAAAACCACAGAAGTGTCTAGTTCGATTAGGGATGGTAGAAAAACCGATCCACTCCATAACCCGACGGACACTCGATCCATTTGAGAAAAAAATTCCCGACCTATAGATCGGCGGAGTAAATCGTGGTTGATTTTGCGATCCACCAAAGGTTCGCAGATCGGATTGGATCAAGGTCGATCCGATACGACCCAGTTATTTAAGAAAAAAAAAACTTAACTTCAGATTTCAGCCAACATTCAACAACACCCAATCCGCGACCCACCCAATTTTGAACCCTAAAGTTCCAAATCCCTCTTCGTCCCTCACGCACAGCCTCACCAATCACCTTTGTCTAACTATTTGTGCATGGGTGATAACTTGATAACTTGATGAGTTTATATTGGATATTGCCAACTTGCCATGTTAACTATTGACTATTGAGGTTACTTTTGGTTATGCTATGACTTGTGGCCTATGAGCTTATGACTCTTGTTTTCTATCTATTAAACTATGATTTAACTTAGTTGATAGTTCATAGTTGATATCAATTTAATTTCATTTTACTGTTATGTAATGTATGATGTGAAAACTAAGTTAGGAGATTAGAGTAGTGTAATGTATAGTATTTAAAAAAAAGTTTCGTGGATAGGTTGGTGGATCGCAATCTTGATTCTGTCCAATCTGTGATTTGATCCATTCCGCTCCTATCCACAAGTCGTGAATCGTAGAGCAGATCATGATTTTATAAATCTTTTGTGGAGCAATATAGATCAGTGCCGATCAGTCCCGATCCGATCCATTGGCATTCCTAAGTTCAATGAAGTACAGCAATATGGCAGCACTTGATAAAGAAAGTCAATAATGTTTTTTCAAAGGTATAGAAGATTTCAATAGTTGTGCAAAGTCAGTGAAATTTTTCAACGCGGATGGCACCTTATGGTGTTATCCGTTTATCCACCTTTCTAAATGAATTGACAAAAAAGTTAATGACCCTTTTGCTAGTTGTTGAACCTGCCTTTACGTCAACAGCAGATGACATCATAAAATGCCATAATGAATTCTTGTAAAGATATATGTATGTATGTATGTACACGAATTCAACAAATTTTTAGTGTAATATTAATTATGATTACACCTCTAAACTACATTGAAGAAATATTTTAGTGAACTAAGAAATTCTCTCATTTTTAATTAGACTCGTATTAGGCACGTGCATTACACATGATTTGTATAACTTATATGATTCAGGAACTCATAATTTTTATCTGTACCAGGTGAATTTTTTTTTATTTCAACAATTATTAGTTAGAAATTGGAAAGTTAATATATTAGAAATCAATCTAAAAATTTTAGGTGCTTTAATCTAAATAATAATTTGCAACAATTGTAGAGGTGAAAACGTAAATCAAATTTTCACACGGGGTATGATGAATATTGATCTAAATTCAACGTCAACAAAAAATAATTAGAAAATATCCAAAGGCAAACCAAAAACAGTAACCAAACAATATGTAACATTTTGTCATTATGTAACCATATTTAGAATTAAAAAGGTGAAAATCACAAAAAACTTCTACTCAGGCACATGTAGCAAAACCTTAAAGAGCCAGGCAAACTCCGAAGTGTTTTGATATATGGACTGTGTCATGGTAAATATTGTGATGTTAGAGAAATCATTATTGCAAACCATATTAAGGGAAATCATAAACGTCGATATTGTAAAATCAACGTTATCATTGTAGTGAAGATTGTAATACTTGAGGAATCATTGAAGCAAAAATGTAATATATATATATAAGTATAGATTTCATAATTATTACTAAAATGGGGGTTTCAAAGTTTTAATAATTTAATTAATTTCATTTAATTCAATTTAATTAAAACTAAAATATTAATTATTAACAATTAATGAGCAAGGACAATGAGGAGTTAGAACAAATGTATAGGAGTAAAATCCTCCAAAAATGTTCCCCATATCTTCTCTTTTATATATAGTATAGATATACAGGAGCAACCCCCATATTCCACCTTGAAATGGTCAAAATATGCAGAATTTCTTACTTTTCGTCGAGGATTAGGTCTTGGGGACTATAGCTAACCGATATGGAAGACATGCACAATAACGTAACATATGGTAAATCATTCTATATGCGTGCATGACTAAGTAAGTGCGTACAGAGTTTCTAGTATGATCGAGATATTATTCTCGTTCTTGTGAAAAGCATAAAAGCAAGAATCTCTAAGAAATGTTCTAATATGATTTGGAAGTAATACTCAATTTGGTAATGAAGTATACAAGCTGCTAACCTCCATACCATTTATCTCTACGGAATTTATTCCATATAAATCCGATTCAAAATCACTTTTCTCCAATTTCATGTATATCGTGGGTCTGAAGATTTGACCATAGAATCTATATATTCTCTTTGTTGTTTTCGTTTTCACTAATAAGATTTAGTAGTACTTGCTAATAAGATTACGTGTAAACCCAATTTTTGTCGAAAAATGAGGAAATTTTGTGGGGTTGGTGGCTTTCATTTCTCAATTTTAGGTGAAATATGTAACAACCCAATATAATAATGGTCTTGTTCGCTACGTGCAGGTAAGAATGTTGAATATGAACAATCAAGTCACCTAAACCAAACTTTTCTAGCCTTTTCTTTTTGTAACATTTCATACTTCTTTTTAAGTCGATTAATTAATTATTTTATTATTTTGTACTCGTTTTTGTCAACAAAAGACTGAAATTGCTTACATAATATATTAGCTGAAGTTAAACCAACTCACCTATATGCACATTTAATTTGCCAATACCTAAAACTTTGTGCTAAAAACGTGCGAGCGTGTGATACCGGACTACCATCAATTACAATACCATCAATGATCCAGGTGAAAAGCAAGATACCGGACACGCATGTGATACCGGACACGAATCACACGTGCGAGGGTGTGATACCGGACTACCATCAATTACAATTACAATACCATCAATGATCCAGGTGCAAAGCAAGATTCATTTTATTGGTATGTCAATTTCCAAGCTTCAGATTCTGGGAAGTCAATTTCAACTGATTTCTGGAACTATTCAGAACTATTTACTGGCAATGAGGTACCATTGGAAAGCTCTTGAAGATTTGGATTACAAAAACTTCTCAATTTGGACTTTTCTAGAGAACATTGTTAGCATTTTAGTCCACACTACCAGTCTGCCTTCCTACTCAAGAATTGGACTAGTTTCATCTTTTAGATGCTTAAGTGTCATCTTGACCGTTGAATACACAAATTTATCTCTTAGAATTCATCTCTTTTCATTTATTTAGTTGCTTTGGTACTTGCCCTATACTTGGAGGGTTGTTCCAAGTCTCAACTATAGAAGGCCTATCATGTAAGTCTAAGAAAAGTTTGAGATATAATACAACTTTATTTGAGAAGTGTTATACTTTCTATTCTTAACTCTGTATCTCTTTAGTGGATTCCAAGAGTGGTGAGTTATCTTCAGCCTTATATCCCTTGTCGAATCCCTTTGTGTGGTGATGTCTATATCCCAGAGGCGTTTGCTTGGGTAGTGAACTGCTATATAACTTCGGCTAGTCTGCTTCCTTCTTAGTTCTTTGTTCTTTCGATCCAGCATCAGTATGGGGCAAATTTCTTCTATCTTTCCAATTATTTATACTCTCCCATCCCAAAAAGATAAGACGGTAGGTGTTTTTACATGGATAATCAGTAGGTAATGTGGTTAGAACATTTAATTTTATTTTGTATATTTTTCCATTTTAGCTTTTATGCATAATTAATGATTTGGAATTAAACCAATGATTAAGGTAGGATTAATATTAAAATGCGTACAGTAATTCAAATTGTGTCCATTAGAATTGTGTGAACACCTTGAATATTATGCAAAAAAAAAAAATAATTAACTCATTTTCCCCTGGAGTTTGGTACTTAAGTATTTTAAGTGGTTAATTAACTACAGGCGAATATGAAAAGAAAAAATTAAATACAAGCCCGATATAGTAACTGGACTATTTTTTTGAGATTGACGAAAATAGAATACTGAACTATCTTTTTGAGACAGAAAGAGTAGTACATTTTTTTCTTTTCTATCTTTATTCACAGTACTAGTCTTCTAAAATCAAAAAGGCATAAATGTTATTCACTTCTCACTTAGAAATGACAAATTTTCTTCCCATGATGCCTTTTGTTGTCCTTGCCAGGCATAAAATTCAAGCATGATTCTTATCTTACATCCTTGTATACTCTCTTATCTTCTAGGGTTAGTATAGATAAGGTGAAAATAACCTAATGTCAGACGTTATGCCGCCAGACACTGATATGCCTGTCAAATGCATGCCATTACTATACACCTACGCTATCATTAATTTATCTATTGCAATTATACCTTGTAAAGAAACTTCATAAAGACAAAAGGCACATTCTATAGCCAAGTACGTACATGTATGGATCTTTGCCCTAGTTGGGCTCGATTTCGTTGTCCTTTAGTAACAAATAATCAAAGGAAATTCATATCTATATATATTTCACTTGGACCATCAACTGAGCTCTAACACTTCCAGCAGGTGTCATAAAATTACTGCAACTAACTAAGCATGTCTTCAAAGCCATTACTACTTGTCAATTTCTCCATTACTACTTGTCAATTTCTCACGTTGTATTCTTCCCACCACCACAGGTACCGTGTTGGAACTAAAAATATATATTTGCCATCTTTTGAATATCAATCATCTATTAAAGTTATACTCTAATTAAGTACTTAGTCAACATAATCAGTAAATGTTTTTTTATGCGTGAAACGTACTATAATTTATAGGTATCATACCAGGGGCAAAATGGGGAAAATCTAACATGAGATTTGTTCTAAGACATCACAACTACGGCAAGAAGTATAACTCACACGTTGCTGGTTGCAGTAAAACAGCAAAGCTTGCCCGATGGTATACTTTCAGGTCGCATCTTATCACCGGACAGTTCTAGAAAGTTCTAGAGAAGTCATGAATTCTATAGATAGGAGGATAAGCAGGAAAGTATTATTCCATGCATAGCCATTTTAAAATCTCTCTCTGACGAATTGTCAGAAGGCATAATATCTTGTTGACTTATAACTTGATCTCCAGCGAATAAAATTAAATATATCATGTAAGCAGTTGCTTTAATATGCATAACATGAAAGCCGGCCATTGCAATTTCGAGAGAACTGACCTGTAAAGACTGTTAATTTAGACCATTTCTTTCATTATCACGAGGACTTAAAGTTGCCAAATCCAACACTAAACTTGAAATTGATGGCCATAATTGTATCCCATATAACAGAAAGACCTTGTACAATGTACATTAATCTTTTGTATCTTTTTCATTAAATCCCACCTTTTAACATAAGATTCTTGTGACCAATTCATTATGATTCTCGATTAGATTGCAACATGGTATTATTTCTAAGAAGTGTTATTTGTACACAATGCAAAATTTATACACATCCCCCTGAATTTTCATACCTTTCAAAAGTTGTCATTCCAAAAAAGATATAGTAAGAAATATTTAAGTAAATACATAAAATGTGTAGAAATTTTGTACATATTGTATGTACTAGTAGCATTCCTCTTTATTTTTGGTCTTTACCTCGTTTTGGACTTTTAAGAAAGTTGACCTGACGTTAAATGTGGAATAATGTTAGCACCAATAATGCTCAACACCAATTCATACATCGTTAAATAATAAGCTAAATCAATCAGGTCACATTCTTTCTTCACTTATATCTTTTAATGCTACATCCACCTTGTCAGAAAAACTCTGATACTTCAAGAATAACAAACACTCGATAGTCTTGACTAATAAATCAGAAACCGACTTCATGTGGACATTGGACCCACATTAAATAACAAAGTTGGGCATTAAATTTGCATGTAGACTCTTTATTTGTCAAGAGTGCAAAGTTTGCTACTCCTGAAGTACTAGAGAGTTTTATGTGCCACCTCAACTATTGCTTAACACCATTGGTATTTTTAGAGGAGTATTTCCAATGTTGGGGAAAAATGTAGATGGAATATATGAAGGGAAAAAATAAAAGGGAATGAGTAGCCAAATTTTAACCTCTCTTTTAGATTTTTTCACTCCAAAAGATGAGTTTATAGTCTCAACATTGTTTGGTTTTGTGAGGAAACACTCAGCGACTTTTCCCACATTAAAAATGCTCATATACGAATAAGAAATTATGTGTGTGTATATATATATCATGAAGTTAGGAAGACGATTGACTAACTCCATTTATTTTTCAAGAAAATTGATGTTATTAAAGGAAACGTTGCTTGATTTCTGCCCTCCATTGTGGAATGCGGCGAATAAATTGAGTTTGATTACTGCTTTTAGTGGAAAAGAAAATATACAAAAGTACAAAATACCTTTATTTTATTTATTTATTTATTTTTTTGCATTTCGTTCCCATCACTTTTGACTTTAATGGGGGCCTTCGATCGTGTCTCCTTCCAAAAGTACCGTAAGAACCACTAATTTGACAATTTATGCATATAGAATTATAGATTTTTTTTTATGCATATAGAATTATAGATTGATGATTGGATAGAAATATTAATTTGTGGACTTTTAAACCCCATATATATAGGGGAGCATTCATTGGACAAATACATTTGCAAATATGTGTGACAAATAATCTTTTCCATTCATTTTACTTAATCTAGTGGCCGCGATCTATTCATATTAATCTAACTCATTAAAATTACTTCCCATATCTAAAATATGCATAGAACATATGTAGATCAAGCAAGGATAAAAACTATAAAAAAAAACATTTGCTTTACTTCTTCCAGACACAAAATTTCTTAATTCACATCATCTCATCTTTCTCCACCAAAAAAAAAAAAAAAAAAATGAAGAAGAAGAAGGGAAAAAAAAGGAAAAAAGCCTCGTTAAGTGAGCAACGCTTTTACAATTCATTTCCTTGCACCAGATTTTATACCATGCTACATTTGTTCAACTAACCAATTCTCAGAAGTATTTTCTCAAATTTTAAAACGTTCGATTCATATTATATTAAAAATATCATATAATATTAAAAATAACAAAAAAATCATTGAAATATGAATTTTCAGCCTTTAACTCGTGGTCAGAACTCAGTATAAATAATAACATTTACATTAAAAAAAGGAAGGAAAAATCACATGCCAAAGAATATAATGGATCTGAAAATTTTGGGGGCAGATGCATATTGAAGGCTAGGTATTTGCTAGCTCAGTTTGGAAAATATTATAAATGAATAATTGAGATATGGAAAGTAATCTATAATGGGTTTAATTAAATATATGAATAGATCTTGATTGTTACATTAAATGAAATGAACAGATAAAATTATTTGTTACACGTATTTGATCGGAAGAGCGTCGTTCACTGAACGCTCACCATATAGATGAATTTACAAATTGATATCATGTGTCGGTCAGACTATATCTCTTAGCTCGACTTGGGCAGCATTGGAATATTTACAGACAATTAAATTTTTAATATATCTTAAGAGTTTCAACTAAGCCTCGCTTGTACCAGTACCACTTGAAGTTTGGCATTTCTGCCTACCCAGGAGCTATGTTGTCCTTTTTTTTTTCCCTAAATAAATGCTTTAAAGCTTCAGTTAAGCGTGTTCATGCCTTTAAAAGTTTGCAACATTACTCCAATCAAATATGTAATTTTAGATATCGCTCATAGTTTTTTTTTTAATTAGATATAATTCAAGTCTTAATTTTCGAACGTTAGACGCCTGGCAATATTATACTGCCAAACGCCCACTTGGCTGCCCATTGAACAACCTACATGTAAATTAATTGTCTAATATGAGCACGGCACATATGACTTCTAACGTTTGATTATTTTCATGTTTCCATCTGTACATGATTAAGCAGTACAAATTTTTTATTATATTATGCCTGAGAGATATTATTTTTGTGATAAGCATAAAAGCAAGAATGTCTACAAATGTTCTAAGTTCTAATATGATTGGGAAGTAATTCTCAATTGGTATTTGGTAATGAAGTATACGAGTTCCTAACCTCCACATGAATTCTAAGGAATTTGTTCCATATAAATCCAATTCAAAATCACTTTTTTTCTGGTTTCGTGCATATTGTGGGGCTAAAGGGGCTTCGAATATATGGCCACAGAATCTATATATATTCTCTTTTCTGTCTTCGTTTTCACTAAAAGTGTTATGATATCCGATTTTGATGGCCACTTACTAATAAGATTATGTGTATACTTAACGTTCGTTTGAAATAATCATGAGTAAACTTTGTGGGGTTTGTGGCTTTGATGTCGCTATTCTAGGTAAAACAGAACTTTGTGGGGTTCGTGGCTTTCATGTCGCTATTCTAGCTAGGTAAAACAACAAGACACTCAACATGGCACTCAACATGTCCCTCTTTTTTCGGCCCTTTTTCGGGTTTTTTTTTTTTTTTTGGTGGGGGTGGTTGCGGACAGATTTGTTTAACATATTGAGTACCCAAAATATTGCACACAAGTGTTGAATATAAATTGAGACCTGGATGTTCACCAACCAATTTTATTCAAAAGTAGAACGATTGAGCCCTGTGACCATTTTCTATTTGTGATCACCTGATTTTTCCACCAAAAAAAAAAAAATATATATATATATATAGAGAGAGAGTAACCTTAATAATTTTGTAAATCTACATTAGTATTTGTCCACAAACCCCCCATATTTTATATCGCAAATAGCTTCACTAAGATTTGTATGGATTAACTTGTAGCCTAGCAGACTCGATTTCATAATTCTTTGGTAATAAACAATCAAATAGAAATTCATATCGATATTTCGATCACTTTCCATCAGTTGAGTCCATAACGTCAAATTCATCACTGCTTATCAATTCTCACATTCTATTCTTCTCTAGCAAGTGAAAAATACCACCAAATTTATTGTGTTCGAACCAAAAAGTCATACCATTTCTTTTTTAATATCAATCATCCATTATGTCCTACTACTTATCAAAAGGTAAAGAAATTAATGAACCTAATTAATAAGACGCTTTTAATGGGGAAGTTGACTTGAATTGAACGCACCACTAATTAAAATCACCGACATAAATTTTAATTAATTAATTAATATAAAGTGCAAGAATCAAGATCCATTGTTGATCCCATCGGTGACGTTTTATAGATTTAATATACTCCTTCTGTCCGGCGTGTTTAAGGATTTTTTTTATTAATAAATAAATAAGCGTTCTCGATCTTGCTATTATCTAATGTTCACATCTTGTCATCGACCATCCACTCATTAAACACGTTTAGATTTTAAGTAAAGATATATATCAATCATAAGATTATACTTTTGACTATGTTCACGATAGTTTAAAATATTTCAACAATATTGTCAAGACATGGACTTTTAAATATAAAAAATGATAAATGATAAACAGGACGATTTTTGAAAATTTAGGTTCTCGACTAGCAATTAATTTCTATTTTAGAATAGAAATAGATTTTTTTTAAAAAAATAAAAATTAACCCGTTGAGATTTGTGTAATATAGGCGAGTTTTATAAAATATAAAGCATATGAATATAATTAATTTTGCTTAATTTTATTTTAAAATAGTACCTATTTTCTATTTACGTCCTTCAATAAAATCAACATGGAAATATTCCATGCCATCCAAGTACAAGTAACATGATTCAAAAAAATTGTGGTACTACAGAAATATTGAAACCATAGTACTTCTAGTCACATTACGATTCTGCATACGCCTCAATCTTTTATCTTTATCATTATCATATTATTATATTAATTAATAATACAAGACTTTTTCTTCTGCTTTTTCATGTCTAATTATCAGTAGACATTTTTTCCCGTATATTTTATATATAATACGGGAGTTGTTCATTCTGTTTTTGTTTTATAACTCTTATGATACTCTAATGTCAATTTTGACTCTACTAAAAAAGCGGGTACAGTTATATATACATATGTTGGGAAAAAATATACGAACAAGGAGATGGATTGAAAGGGGGCCAAGATGATGTAATTTTTCGGGGTTAACTTGACGGACACCCATCTTTTTTATACCATTATTAATATTAAGTTATATTAAAGTTTTATTTTCAAAAAAAAATGTTATATTAAAGTTTTATTTTTTTTTTTTTGTAAAAGTCACTTGTCAAATTGTGACTTTGTTGTGACTAATTCTTGTAACCTTCTATTGCTCACAACTTGTTACGAGACTTGTGACTTTGTTGTGACTAATTCTTGTAACAGGCTATTGCTCACAAATTGTTACGAGCCTATAACAACTAGTCACAGCACACCTTCACCAACCACCAACCACAGCCTCTGGTGACACACAAAACGACCATCAAAATCAACTTCTAATTCATAAACTAGAAATATCTAACCGAAAATTGAACCTCAGCTTCTAATTTGAGACCCTAATTGAACTAGAAATTAAACCAAATTGAAGAAAAAAAACTCTAAGACGAATTAGGAACACGGAAATTCAAAACATAATTTGAGTCAAACCAAAAATTCACAATTGAGGAGTGTTCCAAATTGCAAATTTTGCGATTTCAAATGATAAACAGAGGTTTCAGATTATGATAGCATAGTGGCGAGCTCGCGGTGGTGTCACAGTGGCAATGCCGGTAGTGGATTTGTTCGATCAGAGAGAAAGAGAGAAGAGTGATGAACAAATGTCTCAGATCGCGGAAGCGTGGTCGCGAGGTCGTGGTGGTGTCAGGGTCGTGGATTTGGCATATCGGGGGGGAGGGGGTTGGATGGTGGTGATTCACCTTATTTTTACAAGGGGGGAACCGCACCAAATTTTCCGTCCGACGCAAGGGATGATGATTTCGGCCGTGACAGAACAAAGGGAGACTGATGGACTCACGAATGAAGCCACTTTATAGCTGGACTTGGGTCCAGCCAAGGCCCAGCACATCTTTTTTATGCATATATATAACCGAAAACATGTGTACCGGCTCATCTTAGCCTCCACAATGATTTCTCAAGTTAATTTGACGGTGGTTTAAACGTGATTATAGTTGCACTTCCTGCTTATTTTTTAGTTCAATATGTATCTCATATTTGATGTTAGAATTTACATTCTTACAGTAATTGTATATGTGTAACTTTATGTTTTGTAACATGAAATGGAAAAATTTCATTCTCATCAATTCCTAGTCGTGTTTCCTGATGGACTATCCAATTGAAGGCTGCCAAGATAAGGTCATTCTTCTTTCGAATTGGGGATTGTCGAGAAAAACATGCAAAGAGATCCCACATTGCCTTTTGAGAGAAAACCTCTAATCGTAAGGCAGTTTTCTTGGACCGATCGAATTTTGTCGCCTGTGTTACGAGAAGGAACAGAGAATTTTCAACACAAGACAGTCAGAACTCAGAAAAGAGGGTAGTAGAAGAAAAACGCCAGCGAAACGTGTCAGCAATCAATACCGTTAAACGAAAATATTAATCTCAATCTAAATGAAAAGTCAAACTTCCGCTGACCCCTTCGGTCTTGACACGTGGGCTCACAAACTTTAGTGGGACTTCTTACAGGTGGCAAAATCATAGAGCATCAGGAATTGGAATATGCTTACGGAGATCCTGTACCCAAAATGCGACTTCAGTGCAGTTATATACGGGACCAAGCACCCTTCTCTCCCTCCACACTCCCAATACCCTTTGTTGATTCAGTTCATCTTCTGCCATATACTTTAAAAGCAACACAATAAATGCGAGCTTCATTTTTTCTTGTGGGTTTGTTTATTTTTAGTTTATTGGCGGTGGAATTGATCTGAAATTCTCAGAAGAACACTGTTGAGGTACGAGAACGATTATTACCAATTTAAAATTCTTGGATTTCTCTGTGTATATATGGTAGTGATTTTCCTGCATGTTAAAGTTAAGATTTTTGTGGAGTGCAGTATTGGACAGTATTGAATGAGAAAAAATAATATGATCTTGCTTGTTTTACTGCATACTGAACATGCAATCATGGGTTATTCAGTGTTAGGGTATTAAATCGAGAAGAAGATACTAAAATCTTGTTCATGAACAATACACTCAAATGAAGTTGCTAGGGAAATGAGTGATACCTTCTATATGGTTTGCTTCAATTTTTAAAATTTTTGAACTTATTTTATTTATTGAATTTTTTATTTTATTTCATTATCATTTATTATTGTTTCATTTTATTTATTTTTTGGGTGGGGTGGGGATTTTTGGAAGTCGGTGGTATTTCCCCACCCCCAATTAATTGGATTCCAGGGTCCCAAGCCTGCTATTTTCAATTCTCTATTTGCGTAGAGTACTAAAATTCACTAGGTTTTTCACGACGATGTTTCTACTAATTTCTGGCCTTTTATATTGAATTTTCAGAAGTTCTAGTCTTTAGATTATACAGGTGTTGTGTTGGAAATCAAGTTTGAATTTACTATTAGTTAGTCAAAACTCGTGCTTATTTACTAATTACTACCAAAAGAATAGTCATGAGCATGTTTAGATATTTCGTCGTTGAGTAATATTCAGAACAGAATTAGACACGTGGTGTGAGATAATATGTTTGTTGTTGTGCCAAAAGACTCAAAGCTAATATATAGTACCAAGTGGGAGATTTCACACACTCAAAAATTTTGTGGAGGATAATACATGTCTAACATGTTAGATTACTTTTAATTATGATTGATAACAAAGTGTTAAACCAGTCTGCATAACCCGTTAAGTGATGCATACTTTTCTTGTTTGGGGTTGGATGAAGACACTAAATTCAACATTGTCTTTCTTAATCCATGACACTAGCATAGTCTTTGTTGTCCAAAAGTGGTCCACATGGTTTTGTCCCAAGGTTGAAAAGTCTACAATGTCTTTCTCTTGATATTGCCCTTGTAAGTTTTGGAGTTTTTCCACCACGAGAGAGTCGATTATATGAATCTATTTTAATAACTGCATTTAGTTTACGACCAGCCTCCATGTTCAGAGTGTTTTAGGTCTAACAAGTTTGTTTTATTCGATGTGGCCGAGAAAAAAGAGTCCGGTTTTCAATAGAATGGATTTATTAATTGAAATATTTTATTGTGCTATGATCCAAGATTTGAAAATTTCACTAGATAACAACTACACTAAAATGTAAGAAAATAAATTAAGTCAACTGGAATCTTTATGAGTCCATTTTTTCTGCTAAAAGCAACAGCTGTTACATTTTCTTTATTTTTTTAAAGACTGTGAAATTAATTATAAGTTTATTCTTAGTCGTGCTTTCACATGTTCCGTTTGATTGTGGCAGTCAATTTGAAAGCTTGTACATGCATGCATAAGAGGTCCCCAAAAATATATTCAAAGAAAAAAAAAGTTCATACCTGCTTTTGTCTTCTTCCAGGATTTGACCCTATATTAGGATAATCAGGTGAAAGTCTGGTTTTTTGTATGATCAGCAAATATCTTCAGTTTCTGGTACTAGTTACTAATTCATACTTTGTTCGCGTTCTTTAATGTGCTTTCAGGATATAGGAGCTCACAGAAATTGATACGAGTTTAAGGGATAGTTATGGCTAGAGAACAATTACATGTGCTTAATGCACTTGATGCGGCGAAAACTCAATTGTACCACTTCACTGCAATAGTGATTGCTGGTATGGGGTTTTTTACAGATGCATATGATCTTTTCTGCATCTCTTTGGTGACAAAATTGCTCGGGCGAATATATTACCATCAAAACGGGGCAGGAAAGCCCGGGAGTTTGCCTCCAAATGTCTCGGCTGCTGTGAATGGAGTTGCATTTTGTGGTACATTTGCTGGCCAACTCTTTTTTGGGTGGCTTGGAGATAAACTTGGCAGGAAAAAGGTCTATGGAATGACCCTTATGCTTATGGTGATCGCATCAATTGCATCTGGACTTTCATTTGGAGACAAGCCCAAAGCCGTTATGGCTACACTCTGTTTCTTTCGATTCTGGCTAGGCTTTGGTATTGGCGGTGACTACCCACTTTCAGCTACAATAATGTCTGAGTATGCAAACAAGAAAACTCGTGGTGCATTTATTGCTGCAGTTTTTGCAATGCAAGGTTTTGGTATTTTGGCTGGTGGAATGGTGGGGACTATCGTTGCTGCAGCATTTAAGGCCGGATATCCTGCTCCAGCATATAAAGAGAACGCTGTTGCTTCAACCATTCCTGAAGCTGACTACGTGTGGCGTATAATCCTTATGTTTGGTGCAATCCCGGCTGCAGTTACTTACTATTGGCGTATGAAGATGCCTGAAACTGCCCGTTACACAGCTTTAGTTGCCAAGAATGCCAAACAGGCTGCCGCTGATATGTCGAAAGTATTGCAAGTTGAACTAGAGGAAGAACAGGAAAAAATGGAAAAGCTTTCACAGGAAAAAGGGAATGATTTCGGATTGTTTACAAAGGAATTCCTTAGGCGCCATGGACTTCACTTGCTTGGAACAACTAGTACATGGTTCTTACTGGATATTGCCTTCTACAGCCAGAATCTCTTCCAGAAAGATATTTTCAGTGCAATTGGATGGATCCCTCCGGCCGAAACCATGAACGCGCTGGAAGAAGTCTACAGAATTGCAAGGGCTCAAACTCTTATTGCCCTTTGCAGTACTGTACCAGGCTACTGGTTTACTGTATTTTTCATCGACAAAATTGGAAGATTTTCAATCCAGTTAATGGGATTTTTCTTCATGACAGTATTCATGTTTGCTTTAGCCATTCCTTACACTCACTGGACACACAGAGAAAATCGAATTGGATTTGTGATCATCTATTCTCTCACCTTCTTCTTTGCAAATTTCGGTCCAAATGCCACCACATTTGTAGTGCCAGCGGAAATATTCCCGGCCAGGCTGAGGTCAACATGCCATGGTATATCAGCAGCTGCTGGCAAGGCTGGAGCAATTGTTGGAGCATTCGGGTTTTTATACGCTGCACAGCCTACAGATCCAAAGAAGACTGATGCCGGATATCCCCCTGGTATTGGTGTCAAGAATGCTCTTATAATGCTCGGTTGTGTCAACTTCTTTGGAATGGTGTTCACACTGTTGGTCCCAGAATCGAAGGGCAAATCATTGGAGGAAATGTCGAAAGAGAACGAGGATGATGGAACTGAGACGAGGACCCAAGGCGGTAGCGACATTAGGACGGTGCCGGTTTAGTCGAGCTAATTTTCGTACGCTTCCTTCCACTACTTAATATAGACAGCTGGATCCATTAAAAGAGAAAAAAGCCTTCTCTTGTCTTTATTAGTTATGATGCTGCTTTAGGTACGTATAATTGTGTTTTTAAGGTGATTACTTGTTCTGTATATTTGAGTTCGATATTCAATGTTTGCATTATCAATGGAATATCAGAGTTCAAATCGAAGAAATATTGAATAGCTTATATAGTCTTATTCAATGTTTATCATAAAAGATATGACTTATCCAAAAATAAATTAAATAGAGCTTATCTGCTTGATATAGAGAGCAGATATTCGACAAATCACTATGAAGAAACCATATAAAGAGTCAGATATCAACATTCAAATAGCTAAAAAAATAAATAAAAAAATAAAAAAGAAGTGTTTCTAAAATCAAAATTTGATCTTTATGAGACTTGAAAAGAGAGTTTAGTGACATTGATAAACATCATCAACCCAGGTTCCTCTATTTTCCCACATAGCCTTATACCAAACTGAAACAGAGGGCAAAACTGGCAAATGAGCTGATGCTTCTCCGCTCCGTAATGCAACTGCAACTTTGTTTCCCGTACTCCTTCGTAAGGGTCTAGATGTTCGACATGAAAACTAGGCATATTCACAGAAGTAAGAAAAAGCAATTTTGAAATACCTGATCGAAAAAATTAGGTACTTCAAATTGGTGAAAGCACAAAACTCTCCGCAAAAAGGTAAGAAAAGGTGTGAAAACACTGCACTCCACATAAGTTTTCGCATAGCATAAAACTCTCTATTGTTAGGTAGTAGGTAGTTAGAATATGGACATTCAGGTGTCTATACATATACGGTTGGAAAAGTTCGTAAAACATTTTCTCAAGGCAGAGCAGTCGTTGATACAGCATGTCCACTTCTTTTCATCCATGGATGCCCTGCAAATCGTAGCAAAGAAATCAATTAAAAACCATTGAATTCTAACCCAACAAAGGGTCTAGAAACTTAGAAAGTATTGTTGAAGAATCTTTTCTGAACAATGAACTTCAAACTGTCAAGCAGCAAAACTCTCTTAAATGAAGTAAGCATTTCAAATGCTAATAATATCAATAGCCTGGAATGAAGAACTCAGTAAAGATATCAAAGATCAGAGTTGCCTTTCTACATCCAACCAAATATCACACCCTACAGAGTGCAAGCTTACAACTAAATCTTGCAGAACATTAGTTCAGGTATCAGAACAACATGTGCAAATGCATTAACATAAACTATGTCACATGATCACATGATGATGTGAAACTTGAAACAAGAACAGTAGAACGCTACAAGGAGATTGCTTTGATAACCAATTTAAGGAAACAAAATTCATTTTCTGTTGGTGAACATATTTATTTCCAGATTTAACCAGAAGAGGAAAAAATATTAACTATTGATTTGTTTGTTATAATACTAATACTTACGTAGGACTTGATTAGCAGAGACCCTTTTAGATACATCCTTACACAGCATTTGTCTAAGCAAATCCTTAGCTTGAGGGGATACTGATTTGAAAATCCTTGTTGGGAACCTCAGATTTGCTCTAACGACAGCCTCAAGAATCTCCTTAGCTGACTCCCCGTGAAAAGGAGGGATGCCAGCTAGCAATATGTACAAAATGATCCCTGCGCTCCACACGTCAATTTTTTCATTATAACACCTTCCAGCTAGTACCTCTGGTGCCACGTAATAGGGAGTCCCAATGATGCCAGACATCGGCAGGTTGTCATGGAATAACTCAGCTTAGCCAAAATCTGCTAGCTTCAGTTCACTGTTGTTGTTGAAGAGAATGTTGTCCGGTTTTATGTCCCTGTGGGCTACCCCGTTCTGGTGGCAGTGTGCTATAGCTTCCATCAACGGTGCCTAATAAAGAAACAAGAAGGTAATACAATACAATTCTTAAAATATGCTTCTGTTTAGGAACATAAACAGCTCATATCTGTTCACAGTGTTGTCCAGTTTCATGTCTTTGTAACTCCAAAAAGTAATGAATTCTAGAATAAGTACAGAAATTTCGGCAAAAATCTATTCAATATACGCTCCATGGAGTAAAGATTGAGTCAATTTTAAAATATAACACGGGTAGCATTTCCAAACCATAAAAAAGATATAAATGTATCTCAAACAAGAATTCATAAGCTAATTCTTTTGACATGCACGTGTGAAAAGGCGCATGCAAGATAAGATCTACTTATCACGCATTCCCGCAGTAAAAACTTCAGCTTTTAGCGGAGAGAGTTACGAAACCCAATGATAACAAGATATACCAGCATTAACAACTATGAATTATACTGAAAACAACTGCATTTAAAAACAATAATAAGGGAGCGATTAAATAGAACAGAAAAAAGAATATTTGTATTATTTCTTGAGAGATGGGGGAGGGTAAAAAAAGGAAGCAATAGAATCATTCTTATAAACCCTAGAAAAGAGAGAAATTTTAACAATATTTCAATTCATCATCAATAAATAATCAGTAAAGGTATTAATTCGCATTTTAATCGTCCAACTTATCATCTGAAATGTGCTGAAAAACAGAGCACAATGCGCACTGAAATAATAAAATATGAAGATTGGATGAAAATTATTTTTTAAAAAAAATCAACAGAATAATCTCTTTAATCAAAGATTCGTGTAGATTCTCGTATCTAAAAAAGGAAAAATAAAAATAAAATCCTCACCATAACATCGAGAGCTTCTGATTCAGTGAAAACGGGCAGGGCATTGATCCTTTCAAAAAGATCCGACGAGTCACAATACTCAACAACAATGTGAAGGAAGTTATCGTCTTCAAAAACATCAAAAATCCTCAGCACATTCGGATGACCATTGCTGGAAACCGGCTGCATGATTTTGGCCTCATTGTTAATACACTGGCTGTCAACCGCGTCATTTCCGATGATTCTCTTGTCGATGGACTTGACGGCGAAGAGGTGACCGGTGACAGCGGAACGGCACCTGAAAACGACGCCGTACTTTCCCCTCCCAATCTCCTCTTTCACTCTGTAATCTCTCTTCAGTGCTTCAGTCATCACTTTCTTTCTCTAGAAACGAAACAACTGTGTACGGTTGGGTGGGTGTGGGGTCTATTTATAGATGGTTAGTTGGGATTTTGTTTAATGGAATATTCGGATACCGGCGCCGTTTCTGTTTCGGAATAGAAGGTTTAACGGAGGAGAAATTCCGTTAGTTTGAGTTCAGGAGTTTAATGTGTCTTAGCTAATTGCTAGATTTTAGTTCCTCGATTGTTGATAACAAGAAATCGTTAGAAAAGAAAGTGATGTGGTTATAAATGTCAGGATCAACTAGTAGTCTAACTATAGTAGAAAATTTAAAAATGGGGTTCTAGAAAATTCATATGTATATGTATGTAGAAGTCGTTGTCACATTATTATACCAATTAGCTAGTAAGAGAGGAAGGCTATGGTCCACATTATCGGGAGCTATGGCGTGCAAGTGGTGACCCACAAATCTTAGCCCCTAGAAATTTTATAAAGCCATAATTTTTATTACTATTATTATTATTTTTTTATTTTTCATATAAAGTTTTCACATGTCGAATGTTTTGTTCTAATATATATATATATATATATTTATATATAATATTATAAAGCACCAAATCTTTCATTAAAGACATACAGTTAACGTAAAGAATAAAATGTTTTATAGTTTATTATTATAATGTAATAGAATTGATAGCAGGTCACGTCATTTTAAAATTTGTATAGAGTTTGTGTTAAATCTCTTGGACATAGCCAACATAATGACATATAATGGATGCATGGACGGGTTACTATACAATAATATCATACATGAGTGGGTGAACTTGTTCTTTGTGAAGAATTGTGGTCCCCTTTGGATGTCATTCAGAGTCTCGAAGGGTTCATTGCTAGTTAGAAAAAAAAATCGAGTTTGGCATGCCATATATTCAGAACTACCAATATATCGCAATAATAATAAAAATTCAATAGCGATAAAAGTATTCCATTACAAATTCAACAAAAATGGTTGGCCCAATAGTAAAGAATCGTGTAAACATTTAAGTTACATCAAACTTTAATATAACAGTACTTAGGCCACTCAACTTTCATTGCTAGCAATTAGATTATTAAACTTTTATTTAATTGCAATAAAGTCACTCAATTAACACAATATTCTCACTTCATTGATAAATTTAAGTCAAAGAAAACACGAAACTTAATAATCCAAATGGTAAATCTTTTAGAAGAGGAAAAATGGAAGAATAATTTGATGGTTCGGAGAAACTTATCATGCAGCATCTATCTTAACATAACAATTTTAAATAATCATCAAGAAACTGTGATATCAATGTGAAATACTACGTCAGCTACCATTAGTAATTGTTTAATCATAATAATTACAATTAAACAAAGCTTAATGATTAAACTGACCATCAAAGTTAAGTGACACAGTTGTCATTAAGTTAAAAGTTCAATTATCTAATTACAAGTAGAGTACAAATTTAGTTATTATCTAATAATTTCTGACAGTTGAACTTCAGTAATCTAATTACAATTAGAGTGAAAATTTAATTTAATATTTAAGAAGATAAATATACTTATCCAATTCCAAAATCCAAAGTGGTCCCTGACAGTAATCGTGCAAAAAGCAAACAGTACGACGTAGTCCATATCAAAAGAAATTCTAGGGATCTATAAACTAATCAACAATTAACACTTTCTAAAGATTGTAAGACAAGATGATTATACAAATAATACATATACCATATCATCATAAGATAATGACACCTTAACCCAAAGAAATGATTAACATCAATCATAATGTAACAAGGTCACCCTTAGCTCGACTAAGAGCAAACTGGATAACAAACAAGTTTCATATGTCCGACTCCAAGAAGAGATCAACAATACTGTGTACTAAATATGCATTAACAAAGTTCAAAAGCAAATACAAGTAGGAAAGCATTCATACAGGTAAAGTTTAGACAAGCTAAAACAAACAATATACATGGCAACACTTTTCCTGTGCAGCATGATACAGCAACAGTAGCCCCAGAAAAGGCTAATAATCGAAAATCTGAGTTTCATGAGCTCTATTCCGATTCTATCCCCGAAATGTTTGATACTTTTCTCCATTTTCAGCTTTCTTCAGGTGAAAACTATTAGCTAGAAGATATATCAAACAACAGTGCTCTTCCGATCTCAGCAATCGTTAACATGACATACCCCGGAATCAACTAGACTCATATATCAAGGGCGATCTTGTTTTATAAGAAACTAGAGAAATTCAGATGCACTTTCCCTTACCATTTGCGCTTGAAGTCTCTTCCATGTCAATCTTGTCTTGCCACCTGTACTTGAGGTCGGATGAGGGGTAATCATGAACAGATTTGTCCTTCGACACTAAAGACGAGGTTTCAGGAACAGAAAAGGAATTTCTACTGCAGGTCATCTGCTTCTTAGTTGAAGAAGATTCAGCTGTTGAGCACAAGTCATCCATTATCGAGGTCTCGCCTCCATTTTTGCAACTAAGAAAGTTATCTTTCGCGGGCTTTTCTTCTTCTTCCGTAGACTTTGCCCGCTTCCTATTCAAGGTTCCATTCTTGAAGTTTTGCATTGATGGCACCCTTTGATCATAAGATGAAGTTGTCGGACAAGTGTTTTTATCCTTCAGCACCACTCTCGGGATAGCTGAATTTCCATATGTGTCGCAGTTATCAAAGACTTCTTCATCAGTGCTGTTAGCATTTCCTCGCATGGCCATTATGGCTTCAGTTAAACGATCCCTTGCAATATCTATATCAATTAGGGGTTTTGGATAGTTCAATCCCAGCTCGACTCCAGCAGATTTAAGCACGGAAAGTGGTGCATCCCATGGGTGATGGATCCATTCTGTTGGCATCCTGGCTAGCTCGGGCAACCACTGCCTCACATATTCACCCTCTGGATCAAAGTTTAATCCCTGAACCTGGAAAGTGATTTCAGAGAATTTATTATGAAATTTTATGATTTATCAATCATATAGAAATGAACTTCAGAAAAATATCAGTGCTATGAAATGAATGCCCTACCTCACTCTCCCTGTAGGTTACTTGTATGTACCATTATTTTACTTTCTAAAACCCATAGAACGATTTTCAGAAGATATGAGCAGAAGTTGGATCATATCGTCATACCTGTGGGCTATCCATACGTCCAAGTTCGTGTCCATCAGGCAAACTCCCCGAAATATATTGCCAGCCTAGGATATCACTTTCCAAGTCAGCATCCAAAAGTGTATCCCAGAAGTACTTCATCCCCCATTGCCATGGCAGAAGAAGAAACTTCACAAAGAAACTCGAAACAATCACTCTAATCCTATTGTGAATCCACCCAGTTGCCCAAAGCTCTCTCATTCCAGCATCAACTAATGGATAACCAGTTCGACCCTGTCGCCAAGCCTTAAAATGAGACTGGTTAGCATTCCAAGGGAAAAATTTGAGGTTGTTCAGCAATGATCTCTCGTGTGTAAACGGGAAGTTAAAACAAATGTAGCGAGAATACTCTCTTAGCCCAATGGCTCTGAGGAAAAGAGTTGCACTTTGTTCCCCGGCGGAATTTCCTTCATTCTTCCAAAGTAATTGCTTCACATGTACATACTGGAAGACTTTCTTGACACTAAGCTCCCCGTAATGAAGATAGGGAGACAAGATGGATGTTGAGTTCCCACCGACCCTGAGCCTATCCCTGGAATAGTTGACTAGATGGTGTTCTACAAACTCTGTGAACACCTTATCAGCATTACTCCAACCTGGGGACCATCCTCTTCCCAATAAGGCGTTACTCGACTTTTCTGATTCATTTTCGAGTCCCAATTCCTCGATAGAACAGTTTTCAACTTTTCCTGTCAATAACACACGCTAATGCATACTCAGTTTCTCCCTTTCATTTCCTCTAAATTTTTCTCCTTTTCTGTCTTTTATGTTATTCTTTTTGTCCTATAGTTTTAGCAGTCTACTCTGCCAGTTTTATCTAAAACACAAGCAAAAATATTTAGACATTTTTTGAAGAGTAAAACATACCTTCAGCGGGCACTAAACGCCATGGAGGAAGATGTGAGACAGGTTCGTTTTGCATATGCATACACTTCTCCCAGTATGCAGCAAAAGTTGTAAACGCGACTCCATTATCATCATATACTTCCCACGGTTCATATAACAGCTCACCATTGTAGCTTTGTACTTTAACACCAAGTTCCGTCAACTTTTGTTTGATACTGTGATCGCGAACAAGTGATACATGATCTAGAAACATAGAGAACCAAGTCAACATAACAGAATCATTCAAGGAAGTACATCCCTCAAAGAGCTTAATGACAGTACAGAATAAAACAATGCACCTAAGGTCGATTCAGGATCTAATAGAACTCATCATCATAAATTATAAGCCAAATAGCTTTTAGCAATTTTTTTATTCTTTGAGCCTCATTAGAAACTTATAAATGTTCAGTGTAATTAGCAGAATATAGAAAAGATTATTTCCATAGCAATACAAGACTAGAAATAATCGTAAATTGCCTTTGGTATGAACTATCCCGCTGATCCATATAAATTCGAACCAGTAAAATTAGCTCCAACCCCTAACATATATGCTTGGAGATGTTGAGACAAAAACTCACCGTAAAGATGGTTATACACAACTTTTGTTGATCCAACAGCATTAATACAATCCAGAATAGCCGAAAGAGTGCTCTCGGATTTGATCAGAATCAATTCAGCTCCAAGAGATTTCAAGGATTGCTTTAAATGGATAAGAGACTGCTTCAGCCACCAACGCGAAACTCGACCAGGGTAATATTGACCTTCTTCTTTAGGGCACCATATGAAAACTGGTAATACTTTTCCCTCCTTAGAAGCAGCAGCTAAAGCAGGATTATCCTCAATTCTTAAATCCCTCCTAAACCACACTATGGTCTTGCAATCACTTTCCATCCCCAAAATTCAAGTTTTTCTCCCAGATAGAATAATACCCCAGAAAATATTGTCACACCATAATTCAATCCAAATACTGGAATATGTTCATAAGTTCAATCCTTCTCTTTTATAATTCCAATCAAATATAATCATCAATTTCACTATTACAAGAAAAGCCCATCACTTCAAAGATAGAATTCTATGCATTTTAGGTATCCATTTAACTTCCGAATCAGTAAGTCATAATTCATTTACCAAAACAATCTTCAACCCCCAGAAATCAAGAAATACTCATTAACAGCACATTCCAACCCAAACCCATACGTAATTCTTCAAATCCACAGAAAAATATACATACCTGTATACACCCTTCAGACAATAGTTAGGGCCAAGACCCACAAAAGAAAAATTAAAGGAAAAAAAAAGGGAGTACAAAAGCAAAATTAAGAGGAAAGATCAGAATCTGCTGACACAGTTTAATCTGCCACGCTTAATTTCTTATCAAGAGAGAGAAACGGGAGTTCGGTGAGCTTAAAAGATTAGGCCCCATGTGAACAAGTGGACTGTTCCCAAGACAGAACAACTGCATAAAATACACTAGAAAATACTAATAAAAATTATCTACAGGACCGGTACAACTCAGATAGAAAACCAGAAAAGGTTACCATCTTATGTCTCTCATCAAGCAAATATTTGGTACAAAAATAGGAAGTAAACGGAAAATTTACCAGTTTCTGGATTAGTTATATACACTGTTCCAATAGAATACATTCCAAATCTTTTGTTTTTCCTTTTTAATCTATTCCGAGGAAAATAAATATGAAAAAAATGATGGAGTTAGTGGAGGTGTCAAATGAAACTGAGAATGACATTTTGTGTGCTAGCTTGTTTCTACAATTGCGTGTATCTTTTGACTTTGTTGTAAAGATATGCAACGTGTCGTCCGAAAAAAATTATTGCAAAGAGCATCACAATTTTGTCCTAATTTTGCACCTTTGAAGTGTGAAGTCACACATTGTACACACACAAAAATTAAAAAAATAAAAAATAAAAAATAAATCAGGTCTTCAGTTCATTTCATTATATAAACTTGAATGTTAGCTAAGTTAGCCAAGATGTAATATTTATTGATTCATTGTACAGGAAAGAAACAAAATGCCCGGGCAAGGAACAATTTTCAATACAACACGAATGATGAGAAAATTCAACAGAAATTTTAACAGGCCTCCAAAATTGGTCCATGCTTCAGGCCATTGAAACAGCTCCACTGACACCCAGAATTTAATTTCAATACATCAAGCGTAGCGACGGAAAAATGATTCATGTAATCAACTCCAGTTTTTCCACTGAGTGAAGATTATTGGGAAGGAAATGTGTAACTCCTTAACTCAGTCACTAAAGAACTCAAAAGTTAAATAAGGTAGGGTTAATTACATCTAACGTCTCCAACCTTTCAAGTTATTTTCGATTACACCCTCAATCTTTAATTTTACGTTTAAACATCCTCAACCTTTCAAAAACATTACACTTAAGGCCCTTGGGACGGAAACCGTTTATTTTTCCGTTAAATTTTGGGGTATTACGATAAAATACAAAAAAAAAAATATTTTGATGTTCAAAAAGTTTTTAAAAAAAAAAAAGAAAAAGACCCCAAAAGGCTGTAGGAAATTGTAGCCGCAGCACTTTTGTTAGCCGGCCAGAAATGGCAGCAGCTTGCTGCCATTTCCGACAGCGCGGGAAGAATACTCCCTCTATTTTGGCTACTGTTTTTGGCTGCCAAAACGGGAGGGGAGTCCTCCCCCCCCTTCCCTCACCCTCCATAGTGCTCTTAAAATAGCAGTACTTTTAGATTCAATGGCTGCTGAAAATGGTAGCCAAAACTGTTGTCATTTCTGCTAGAGGCAACCTAAAAAGGAAGGACTCTCTGTAACATCCCGTGAAAATTTAACCATCAATTAAACTATGTTGCTGTTATTTTTGACGATAATAGAATAATTACCTAAATTATATTAAAAGATTACAAAATTGTTACTCAATTGATGTTAAAAAAAGATTGTGGTCCTCAATCAATATAAATCAAAGTAAGGTGACAAAATTACTAGACGACATAAAATATAAGGATTTCTTGAATAATAAATGAACGAATCTAGTTTAGCTAAGACACCCTCTGCAAGTGTATGGTGTCTAGCGTGCCACTTGTCTTCTTTCGATTGGTAGAACTCAAAGAAGTATTAAAAACGGTTAAATTCCTACAACTATAAATAGAAAGGAAAGTGAAAGATTTCCTCAAAACTTTTCCTCTCTCTCTCTCTCTCTCTCACATATCCCAATATAAAATAAAAGATCTCTTCAAAACTATCTTTGAAAAATAGATAAGAGTCTAATAAGTTATTTTCTTTAAAGAGTTTATTTGGAAGCCTTATTCAAAGAATCTTTGAGAGGTGAGTAACAGATACTTTGATTCTCTTTCTTTTGTTCATAATGTTTTCATAAGATATGCATGGATTTTTAATGCATTGTCATTATGCAAAGAAATCGGTTTGATGTATTTGTATCGCTAGTTAATGCTTTACCCGTTTTGCTTTACTTTGTAGAATATGACCTTACTATATAGTTTTGGTCATTTTGGTTATGTGGTAATCTTTGTGGTATTATGGCCTTACTACGTGATCTTGGTCATTTAAATCTTTGAATCATATGCGCGCCACGTGTAGTAGTTTAACTAGTGATAGAGCCCTTTTATGCATCTAAAGGCTTTGTGAATCCTATGATTTTATCGAAAATACATTTTTCTTACATGAAAGGTGAATCAAAATATTTAGTTATTCACTGAGTATTTTGTACTCATCCTCTTCTATCTAACAACCATGTAAGTATTGAATTAACAAGCTTTGTGACCAGATCGTCCAAAAGATAGAGAAGATACATGTATGTGATCAATATTTCGGTGTGTGATAGAGATTTCGGTGTGTGGTCGAAATTTCATTGTGGGTGGCCACAATAGTTATTGTAAAGTTATGATAACATGATATTATAGTATTTGACTTGTGTTTGTAAAGTTTCGCTTTCAAATTTTGAATCGAGATTTACTTCTCAACCGCTTCTGCTACCATTAAATGTCGATAACATGGGAAAATAAGGTAATAAATTTGGGGACGTGACAAATATCTCGATTCAAAATTTAAAGCGAGACTTTACAAACATAAGTCAAATATTATAATATCGTGTTATCATAACTTTACAATAACTATTGTGGCTACCCATAATGAAACTTCGGCCATACACTAAAATTTTGATCACATACATGTATCTTTTCCATTCTTGGGACAATCCAGCCACAAACCTTGTTAATGCAATACTTACAGGGTTATTAGATAGAAGGAGGGGTGAGTTCAACGTGCTCAGTGAGTAACAAAATATTTTGATTCACCTTTCATTTAAGAAATGTATTTTCAAAAAAATCATGTATTTTACAAAGCTTTAGATGCATAAGAGGGCTCTATCACTAGTTAAATTGCTACCCATGGTGCACACAAGATTCAAAGATTCAAAATGACCAAGATCATATAATAAGGTCATAATACCACAAAGATTACCACATAGCCAAAATGACTAAAACCACATAGCAAGGTCATGTTCTACAAAGCAAAGCAAAATGGGTAGAGTATTAACTATCGATATAAAATGCAATAATTTCTTTCTTTCTGTGCATAACAATGCATAAAGTTCATATTTATAACAATGTATAAAAGTTCATGTTTATCTTATAAAAAAAACTTAATGAATGCTTGAAAAGGAATCAAAGTATCCGTTACTCACCTCTTGATTTCTAAAGATTACTTGAACAATTCTAATGTAGAAAAGTGTTTCAAAAACGTCGATATTCTTCAATCAAAGCTATTTTTCAAGTTAGGATCTTTCTATATATGGAAAGAACTCTTTTTTAAGTGTAAAACTAGGTGTTTGATAGATTTTTGGGGTTGATTTCTTTCTCACTGTAGATATGGACGAATTATGCTATTTTTGGAGAGGCGAAGGAAAAAGTAGGGGTTGAGGAAACATTGAGGACCCCTTTAGCATATATATAATAGTTAGGATTTAGTTGTTTTTTTGTAAAAGTTTAAGTTCCGTCAATCACGTTGCGACAAGTGGTGCAGTGTGGCACTGTATAATTTGGGGTGATGTGGCCTAATATGGATCATTTGTTTATTGCTCAAGAAATTCTTATATTTTTATATTATCTTGTAATTAAGTTACTGTATTTTGATTTATGTTAATCAAGGACTACACTCTTTCTTTGGCATCAATTAAATAATAATTTTGTAGTCCTTTTGATACAATTTAGGCAACTATTCCATCATCGTCAAAATAACAGCCACATAACTTAATTGAGGGTTAAATTTTCGCGGGATGTCACAATCCACCCTCTTAAAATGAATTTCGTCCAGATCGAAATTCAGTAAACATTGAGACGATAATTATTATTATCAAAAGCACAATGCACAACCAGATAAATTGCTTCTGTTGTGCACTCTTATTTCCTTTACCATGTGTAGTGTCAAAGTATTAAAATACCAAAATCAAATATGACCCAAATATACCACAAAGTTACAAAAGTCGAGTTGACTAAATATTCAAGATCTAATTCAATTAACATATTTTATTTGAACTTTATTCAAAATAGGTTAAATAATAACTAACAATGGTTAATTTGAGTGTAAAACAACCAAAAAATTGACATAAGGATCAATCGTGTGAAAGTAATAGAGTTTGGGGCTTAAAGGAGCATAAAATACAATATTTGGATCAATCTGGGACAAATTAGGAAGTTTAACGACTTCTGGTGTAGTTTTTTTGAAAAAAAAAATCAGCCATCACCGCCTTTGGCTCGGTGCGGCCGCCTTGCTAAGCTGGAGTGCCCTCAACGGCCCTTCTGATCCAGCCAGATATTGCGATGCAGCTATGCGCCCGTGGAGTGCAAGTTTTTTCTTCAAATTTTCTTGTTTTCATTGCAATTGATAAACCTTTAAAAGCCAAATCTATAAGATAGTAACATCGCCTGTAACACTCTGTGAAATTTCAAGAATTTTCATAGTGGCATTTTGAGATAATAATTGACTCATTTCCTAGATAATACTCAACTATAAGAAATCGGTTAGTAAATTTTGTATCCAGATAATTAGTCGTGATATACTATAAGGATTTGAGAATCTTCCGATCTGTTTGCTTTGACAAGGATAAAAATGAGTGCTTGAATTTATAGTGACTATATTCATCGGTTACTAGTATTGTCGAAAGAATGACAAAGTTTAATCGGGTAACGAGTTTGGGGTTAAAAGATGCTTAAACCAAAAATGAGACACTTATATTAGTATAGTTGAAAGTACAAGGACTTAATTATGGAGCACATTAAGTTTAATTAAGCAATAAGTACGGAAAAAAACTCTAAGGACACTTGTGCCCTTGGAAAATTTCTCACATGAATCAAATGTAAGACCACTTGGCACTTTGGTTGGTAAGAAGAATTCCCAAGCTTCTAATTGGTCTTGATAAATACCATTGGCCACACATAAATTATCTAGGGACATTTAAAGTTTTTTTCATAGGTGAAATCCAAATGATTTCAGAAAATAGGTGAGAAATTCGTCCATAAATGAAAGTAGCCTTAGAACACCACCAAAAAGACTCCCAAACCACTCTCTTTGCCTCCCAAATAAAGTCTCCCTTATATACATATAGAAGCCCTACTTTAGAAGACTATTTTGCTTAAGAATACTAGGAATTTGGAGGTATTATTCCACTTAAAATATCCAAGAGGCTTTAAAGAACCAAGATCAAAGGTGAGTAACCAATGCTTGGCTTCCATTTGCATGCATATGTTTTAAAACAAGAGCAATTGTTTTAGTGTCATATCAAAATAACGAACGGCTTATTTTCTCGCATATGAATCACTAGCATTGTCCTACCCATTTCTATTGATTTTCCTTGAATTGTTCCCACACTATGACTTATCGAATGATCCGGGGATAGGGAAGACTAGTGTGGTGTTTAATTTGAATTGATAATACTATTTGTTTGAAACTTCGGTAAGAACTGGGGTTAATTGTGGATCCACTTACCATTGTATTGTCGTGGCCAAACTTGGCATTTGAAAGGCATTAATGTACTACGGGTAGTAGGTAATTCTAGTGTCGGCCCTATATTACATTCAAAAAGGTTTGTGCATATCTATATTTCTTGAAATTATAAAGGTGAATGATTTCTTTTTTGCCTTGTGGCAACCTAAATATTATGTTACTGACGGGGTACCTTTTACTCATTTAGTATATATTTAATTTTTTTAGATGATAAATCGAAAGACCTATGAAAGGCAAGCCAAAGAGTGAAGGCTTTTTCTGTATGCGAGTAAGATTATACATATGATAGAGACCGATATTTGGGCTTACTACTAGGATACACTGGTATTCCTAATGTACTTAGGAACATCTTATGAATTTAACATATATTGTGCCTACACCCTCACCCACTTATATTATGATAAAATTTGGAAAGATAAACCCATGTTCCTCACTTAATGTAATAGTCTAAGGAAAGTAATGGAGTGAGTATATGTATGGATATATGTATAGATAAACAAGAAGGAAACATGGGATGTAATGATAGAAGAACAACTTTGCTTAGCTTGGAAGCCTCATTTTCCATGTAGAGGTCTCCCAATCTTTTGTACAGATGGTAATCAATAAAATGGTTTTTATATAATCGATTGTGTATACTTGCTTGGGTGTTTAATTTAGATACACTAAAACATTTATGAGTGGTATGAATACATTTATTTGGAAAGGAGTTCATAAGCCATCTTCTAACGTAGCCCTAGGTAAAGGAAAGAAGTTAAAAGAAACATTACAATTAGTATCATGAAAACTTAAGAAACTCATCGAAATAGCATGTCTCGTCCTTTGTTGACACTTCACCTATTTTATGAAGTAATAAGAGCTTCCGCCATTATGGATTAAAGAGATGGCTTAATAATACATGATAAATAACGAGGGCTGACATGGCCAAGGTCAAATTTAATCGCCAAGGTCAAATTTAACCTATTATTTATTAGTATAAATGATATTTCAATACCTGTAAGTGGACGGATCCGTCCAAATAGGAGCAATACATGTATGTAAGGCCACATGATCATGCTCTGATACCACCTTGCCACGCACCCAAATTTATTACCTTATTTTCTCATATTATCGGCAATTAACAATAGTGGAAACATTTGAGAAATAAATCTTGATTCAAAATTTGAATATGAGACTTTATAAATACAAGTCAAGCACGATTATACATGATATCATGTTATTATAACTTTACAATAACTATTGTGACCACCCACAATGAAACCTCATCCATACACCGAAATCTCGATCACATGCATATATCTTCTCCATCATTGGGATGATCTAGCCACATAGCTTCTTAATTCAACACCTATAGGGTTATTAAAGGGAAAGAGAGGTGAGTACAAAGTACCCACTAAGCAACAATTACCTTGGCTCTCTTCTTTAATACACATATTATTTCAAAATGATTTTGGCATTCTCTTGTGAGTAACACATGCCTTGGCTCTCACTTTCCCTCTTCGAAACTCATGCCTGCCTTAAATCTCTTTGGTATTCGATACTTGTGTGTGCGTAATTACTTCTCATGCTCTATTGCATTGCTTTGGCATTTCATACCTAAGTGTGCACACTTGTTTTTGGCTAAATAATCGTTTCTTGCCTTAATTTGGGTATCACTATAGCATTGTCTAACCGTTTGCCTTGCTTTGTGGTGATCTTTGTAGTACTATGACAATGTTAAGTGATCTTAGTCATTTTGAATTATTGAATCTTTGTATCTTACACTTACAGGAAGGGGCTAAGCTAGTGGTTGCCCGACTTGAACATAAAAATAGTTTCCTTTGTGGTATTATGACCTTTTTTGCATTTCATCATGAGTCAATGCATGTTTTTATTTACTGGATATTTTGTACTCATCCCTCTTTCCCTTTCCTTTTAACAACCTTGTAGGTGTTGAATTAAAAAGCTTTGTGGATGAATCGTCTCAAGGATAGAGACAATACATGTATGTGATCGATATTTTAGATCGGAAGACGAAGTTTCTTGTGGGGGGGCCGCAATAGTTATTGTAAAGTTATAATAACATGATATCATGTATAATTGTGTTTGACTTGTTATAAAGTCTCGCCTTCAAATTTTGGATTGAGATTTATTTCTCAAATGCTTCCACTACTGTTAAACGCCAATAATACGGGAAAATAAGGTAATAAATTTAGAGGCGTGACACGCCTCCTCCTCCTCCATCCTGTAACGACCAGCAAAAATTTATGTGCTTATATTATGACTCTTTTATTGCTAAGTAGAATTATTAAATGATTAAGTGATGAAAAGAGAAAAAGTAAAATGTTAATATTTATAGTAAACGACTTTAGTCATTCGATTTAGAATTTTTAACTTTTCCTATTGTTAATGATTTTAGAATTTTCAAAATGTGAAGATATAGTACTCTACAAGAGCTTCACATAGACACTAAGAACTCTTTATTTAGACTTCATTTGATCTTTTGAGATTAAGTCGAAAAGTGAAACATCGAAAAGACAAAAAAAAAAAAAAGAAACATATACACCACGTTGCCATGTCGTAGGCCAGAGTGTGGGGCAAGGAAGAAAGAAAAATGGAAGCATACTATTGGCCATTGTGGCATTTAGTGAGGGCTTGCAACTTGTCAACTACATATTGGGAACCTTGGCTATAAATAGGCTATAGTTTCTCTCCATTTTTCATGCACCAACGTCCATTCTCTCCCTCTCTCTTTATCTTCACTTCTCTTTATCTCTATCTAGAAATGAATTCTTGGACTTTATATTTTAGCATATGCTCACCTTGGTCCCTAAATATCAAATATATTTCTTTACATGATGGAAAACCCATGCACCAAAATAATGTAAAGGGGGAGCTATCACCTATAAGGAATTAATACACAATTCTAAATAAATAATATATCCTCTTTGCACACATTTAAATTAAAGAATGCAAGGGAAAAGTGAAGGCATGATGTGCCAAGGAAGCGGGAAGCAAAGTAATCCCAACTAAGATTCAATGTGAGTAATCTATACACCCTTCTATGTGTTATTTGAATATGCTTGTAAGAAATATCTGAGAAATATCCATGTGTTACATGTTCTTTGATTCATGATGTGATCGTGCTATTATGTGAGCAAATTCACATGTGGTAATATATGATGACGATGTTGTTATTATTCAAGAAATACTCTAATGTCAAATATTATTCATGATAAACTATAATGAGATAGGTTATGCTATGTTATGTAAGCTATGTGATTCAATTCATGTTATGCATAACAATTAAAGTACAAATACATTTTTCAGAAAATGAATTACATTTAGATCTTCCCCATCAGTTTCATAACAGAATTATGTTCGGTATGTGCTAAGCCACTTTTTTAAGGTTGTGGGAGACTACCAAGATAGTCGATGATCAAACCTTTAGAATCAGTTATGGTTTAGTGAGGTACCTAGGTGACCTACGATCAAATCTCATGTCATGTTATACCTAACAAGTTATATTGAGCGCTCGGGTAAGACAGGTCTACGATGTATTTCGGGTCCAAACTCACATTTTTAAAAGAAAAACTGCATATGCAAAGGTTCCTCACTGAATATTATATATTCATGTTTTCCATGTTTTCAAAACTTTTGGGGCTTGAAACTATGTGAAAAGAGCTTTCGGGAAGCTTCGGGCACGAGTGTCTACATGCCAATGTTATCGAGTCAGGACCTATGGGAAATGGCCGCATCGTCACTGCTAACCGTTGACGTTGGATGATGGACAATAATGGACATTAAAACAGAACCTATACAGGACCTTTGCTAACTCTTGGATGAACACTGAAACTTTATGACATGGATTTAATATGGACTTAAAACGTAAATATAAAATGAGTTAAATCATAAACTTTGACTGTTCTAAAATGAGAAATAATACACATTAATAATCACCATGACTAAACCTTTACAAGGAGGAGAGAGAAAGAGTAGCACATAGTTGGGGCGTTACATGTGGTATCAAAACAGGTAAATCATGGCCAGGTCATTACAAATGGTATCAGAGCACCAAGACGGTCCCCTCGATAACATGGCAAGCATCTGTCTTGAGGTTTCTTGGAGAGATTTGTAAGTTATGTTTATGTGAAATTTTATTATTAGTTATGGTCTTTTATGTATATCTTGAATGATAAATTATAACAAAACTTATGAACCATTATTGTCACGCCCCCGCTAACTTTACAATATTTCCGAATATCTTAGGGAAATTTAAAAATTCGGTAGCGGAAGCTTTTATTCAAATAACGGGGACGGGACGTGCGAAACAATCCAATTTATCTTATCTTACTGAGTTTAATAGATAAAGATAATTTCATAAGTTAACAAATCGTCAACCTTTTAAAGAAACATTAAAGCTAGGTTTTTCAAGAAATATAAAAACACAAGAAATTGTATTAATAAACATATTTCATTGATTACCAAGGTGGGCCAAATCATTAGAAAACTTTTACAATGAAAAGTAGAATTCAAATCAATATAAAGATTATATCTCTGTATTTTCTTATATGTTATAAGATGTAAAAACATGTATACTATAGGGGTGGACATAAAAGTATTAAATTC
>CAVNYN010204485.1:0-11868 GCA_963692815.1 Nyctanthes arbor-tristis
CTTAAAAGAATTTTGGGACATTAGCAGTGGAGAATTGATTGTTGAATGATATTCAAGATTATCTTTTCCTGTTGAATGTGGTGGCTGGAGGTGGGACTCGCCGGCGATGAAAAAACCGAGACGGTTTTATGTTTATTTATAATTTCATTTTTTTTAATTGTAAGGCTAAGTAGTAATTTTAAGTGTGATGTTGATATAAAAATCACTTTTTAGTTGGTGTGTATTTAAAATGTGGTGTGGTTAACAATTTTAGTGGTGTCAATATAACTCCCCTAATTAGAGTACACATTTTACTTAGTAATAAATATTTCGAAAGAGCTAAAACGAAATATGGAATCCTAAAATTTGAAAATGCCATGTGCGATTTTCTTCTTTACTTATAATAATGTAATATGAAACAAAATAATTGCAACTCGGAAGAAAAAATTTTATCTTATAATAAATAAATAAATTAAAAGTAGTCGCTTAGGGAACATCGCTTTACAATTCTCTTGTAATAATATTGAAGATGAAATATTAGAGAAGAAACCAATTTGGAGGGTAGCCAGTTGCGTGCATTCATAGGCGAGAGCATCTCAGGCCTTTTAATTTTAGCCTCCAACAAAAAAGGTTATCTAACATAAAGATTATATCCTCTGGCCAAGAGAAATGATGTAACAGACTAATGAACAGTGCAGAGAATCTTTTTTATTTTATTTTTTTAATTTTAATTTCTTGTATATTAGTAAGTTTTATATAAGTATGTAATGTTTAAACTATCCACTAATATACATAAAATCCACTATTGATAACTGTCCCACTATATACTGTTATTTACATACCACAACTTGAATATTATTTTTATCATTACTTTTTCCCCCCTCTAAGTTTAATTTCCTTCAGCGGTTTTAATACTGGTTAAAGTAACAACTGACTACGTTATTAACTGTCAAGCGTGTTTTGTCTATATATAATTAAAATTTGAAACTCAAATTCATCGTATTGTGATTAATTAACCGCCTACTATTGACCAAGGGGTTAGCACATTGGTTAGGGTCCAACCCCTTACAGCCCAACCCCCCCCCCCCAAAAAAATCCTCTTCCCTAATTCCCCTTTGTAATTTAAAAAAAAAAAATTAACCGTCTACTATTGATTACTATCTCACTAATGTTGTCTATATATCAAAACTTGAATATTATTTTACACGACGCTCTTCCGATCTCTTTAATTTCCTTTTAACGGTTTTAATACTGGTTAAAGTAACCACTCACTATGTTATGAATCGTCAAGCGCTTTTTTTTATATATAATTACAATTTGAAACTCAAATTCATTCTATTGGGGTTAATAAACTTCTCAATATTGATAACTGCCTCACTACTGTTGTATATATACCAAAACTTGAATATTATTTTTTTCATTTCTTTTTTTTTTAACTTTAATTTTGTTTAACAATTTTAATATTAGTTAAAGTAATCGCCCACTACGTTATTAATTGTCAAGTGCTTTTTGTGATTCGAACTGTAGTTCAGTTGTTTCGATATTTGTATTTCTGGTCGGAGGTCCTAGTTTCAAATCACACCTTCCCATTCTAGTCTTATATCCTCGTGTATAAAATAATAACAATAATTTTTTATTTAAGAAAAAACTGTCAAGTGCTTTTGCCTATATATAATTGCAATTTAAAAATGAAATTCATTCTTTTGTAGTTAATTCTATCTTCTATAAAACATACTAATCTACAATCAATGGCGGAGACAGAAACTTTTGTTTAGGGGGGCAAAAATTAAATAATAAAAAGATCGGAAGAGCATTTTAATTAAAGTATTTCGAACAATACTAATTTCAAACTAAATATGGCATTTACATTAATGTTAGTTTCTCACACCCAATATCAAGATTCGATTCTCCTTATCTACAATCCTCTTGTAATTTAAAAAAAGAATAACATTATTTTTGAAATTAATGTCTCTGGCATAGTAAATAAAATCATTTACATAAATAAGTCATAGAATTGTGATAACTCTAGAAAAATGAGTGTATAATATGTTAAAATTATTCAAATTGCTGACTTAGCTAGAACTTTGAGATTAACTAAAATTTATTTTTCTAGTTTAATAAAAAGGGGGAAAAACAAGGGACACCAAGAAAAAAAAAAAAAAAAAAAAAAGAAAGAAAGAAAGAAAATTCCAAACTTTAGTTGCCCCCCTTTGCCATAACATGGCTCCGCCACTGTCCACAATGGTTTCACAAGGTAAAATGATCCTCACCAAGCTCATAGTCTTGAACAAGAGCAAGTCGAATTGGATTATCAAATTTTGAGTTGCAAGAAAGTTTATTATTCCAACAAAATTTGATGAAAAAGTATCTCGATGTTTGAAAATGCTACTTGTCGATCTCGATGTAATTTTTTGAAATTTATTTTTTATAATTTCTTCTCCTACATCACAAGGTAAAATGATCCTCACCAAGCTCAAAGTCTTGAACAAGAGCAAGTCGAATTGGATTATCAAAGTTTGAGTTGCAAGAAAGTTTATTATTCCAACAAAAGTTGATGAAAAAGTATCTCGATGTTTAAAAATGCTATTTGTCGATCTCGATGTTATTTTTTGAAATTTATTTTTTATAATTTCTTCTCCTGCACATCAGAATTTCATGATTTTAATATAAGATGCAATATAATTGCAATAAATAAATACTTTTTAATTGTTTGTCAAAACATGTGTAGCAACAATAAAGGATAAAATAGCTCTCTTGCTAAAATTCGAGTGAGTTAGCGTTGTCGCGACCTTTTTGGTCACGCAATCATTTTTACACCCCCGGGTCTCCTCTGAACGTCCTCATATGATGATGAGGCATCGTTACAACCAATGGCGGAGCCATAAGCCATTAGAGGACTGGACCGGAAGGATGAGTCGTATATTACGTACAACTAAATTACCTTTATATATAATTTTTTTTAAAAAAAAACTAAATAAAGAAAATTTTCAAATTTAGGGGGGGCTGGGGCTCGGCATGGCCCCCCCTTAGCTCCGCCTTACAACCCACATTCCTCTCCATGTCGTCATCATAGTGATGAAGATGAGAGGGCAAATTAATTAAATTAGTATTTAACTTATTTTTAGAAAATATAGTTGTTAGGTGGTTAATTACACAAATCTAATAAGAGAAATTTAGATATGGCACCCTATTTTTTCAATAAATTGCACATATACCTTAATTTTGTTTATTTTGCTGATTTGCACTTAATGGTTGCATGTTTGCACCCATTTTTAAGCGGTATTTTTTTATTATTTGTAATTCTATTTGGAGTTTTTGAATTATTCAATATATTAAATTTATTATCTAAACATTATCTGAATGTTCCTTTTTAAAATTTCACGTAATATTCTATAGATCACGTCTATGATGTCTATCTGCACATTTTTGAATTTAAAATTTAAAACATGTAAAATTATCCTGAATTAATATCTTCTTTTTGGTTAGTTGAATATGTTATTTGCTTAATTAATAATGATAATTGGAGTTAATTATTTTTGGATTTATTTTCATTAATTAATTAATAATGTCTCTCTCATCTCTGTTTTCATTTTTATCATTATCTGGTTGCGCTATTAGGACATTACCTTTTCTCTAGAAGGATTATAGGCTCACTATTCATTAACATAATAAATTAATAAGGATTATGCATGTGTACATGTTCTTGCTTATGTCAATTATAATTAATTGGATGGATCTCTTTGAAGTTGTCTTTCTTCCTCTTATCTCGGTCAGACACTATTTTATTCCCGTACTTGTTAGGGATCCAACTTGTTGGCTAGGACTGAGGTGGTGATTGTTCCTTTTTAGTGGTGATTGTTCTTTTTTATGTTTGATAGATACGTAGAGATGTCTCGTTCATATGATACTGGTACATGTTTGATATAACTGTCATCTCGTTAGTGTGATCAAATGATACGTTATGTTGGGAGAGTAGTTGATATGAGAAGCCAACTTGTTAAGTTCATAATTCCTAACAGCATTTTCCATGTCATTATGTCCCTCCCTTCGCCACTGAGTTTTACACCGGTTACTACATTGTCTGTTGGAACTGAATTACAATGTTTGTAGTCTAACCTATTTTGTTTAAGTAATGTGGTACTGATTTGTTTTTGTTTCATTTTAATCGATTGGTGAGTACTTTTTGTCGAAGGAGCTTTGATATAATGGAAAGATCAGTGTCAAAACTAATAGCCATGTCTTCTCAACATTGAAGCGGGTTTTCACAGCGTCTCAGCATGGAATAATCCATCGATTTTAAAGATTGAAGGTAACATGATACTACCACATACCTTAAGACTGAGTGATGACGAAGAGGGTCTTCACGTTAATATTTCTTCAAAGGGATGAGTGGACGTTAATTATGTATCAGAATTGAATTCAATTCCCTCTTGTATATATAATTGTATTTGAATTGGCCAGATGGATTTTCAAATTCGGTGGATTTTGAAATTCGTGTTGATAATGTATGTGATCCCAACAAATTTGATCTTCTAACTGCATTCTGTTAGATTATTATATCCGAGGATTTTGGTGGATTAATCAATAATTAATAATTGCAATTATTTTTTTTATTTTGGCTGTATAATTTGTTCTCAATAATAAGCTACCTATTCCTGAGAATGAAAAGTGTATTTATGTTATTTATTCATTCTATGAAAATTTAGATCTAGCACCATTTTTTTCCAATAAATTTTAAATCTACATTTGTTTTGTTGTTTTGCAGATTTACACCTAATGGTTTGTAGATTTACACATAACATTTGCATAGTTACACGCATTTTTCAAAGGGAATTTTTTACTATTTTTATTTCTAATTGGGGGTTTCGAATTATTTAATATATTTAAATTATTATCTAAACGTACTTCATAAAAAAAATATTATCTAAACATGATCTTAATGTCCGTTTTTAAATTATCATGTAATATTTCAAAAATCACGTAGTTGATTTCTGTTGGTATATTTTTAAATTTAAAATTTAAACATGTGATTTATCCTAACTTAATATCTTTTTTCTGTTCTTTAGGTACATATTTTATTCATTTAATTGATAATTAATTAGTAATTAAATAATTAGATTAAAAAATAGATTAGGGAGATTTTAGGTAATTGAACCAATAAGCAATTTAGAGGACTTCTTTTCGTGCGTCTGGGTGTTACGAGTGATCTGAAGGGATACGATATGAAGATGATACATTTGCTCGAGGGGGGTAGTTGATACGTTCTACAAACCTGTTAAGTTCATAATTTCTAACATTAAACAGTATCTCCTATGTTACAATGGGCCTCCCTTTGCCTCTGTATTTTACATATGCTACTATAATGTTTATATTGTAACATCTTTTATTTTACATCTGTTTTATTAGGTTGATGAGTACTTTTGGTCGGTGTGATACGATATGAAGGTGATACGTTTACTTGAGGGGGCTAATTGATATGTTCTATAAATATGTTAATTTGGTCATTTGTGTATCCTTTTATGGTTAATTACTCAGTCGAAATGTTTAACTGTCATGATTAAGTTTTAAAGACCAATGCATGCTTGAAACTTGTAAAATGGTTGAAGGGATTATTCTGTATTTTATTTTATTTTTTTCTTTTTTTTTTACATCGGTTACAGGAAGATTGTTTAGACTTTAAATAGTTTATTCTAACTCAAAAACCACTTTTTGGACACCCAAATAGAGCATCCATTTCAAAGCTTCTGTTAATCTAATTGCTTCAGTCTCCTTCACTTGGAATGCAACTGCTATAAGTATCATTTAGAGTCGCAAAAATTCTCCAGTCTCATTCCATACAACCATACTAATTTCAACCCGTTCCCCACCTGTTGCTGCATCTATGTTGCATTGGAGATACCCACTAGCTGGTTTTTTCCATACATTCTGAGAGGTTGAAGAATCAATAGTCAGTGTTGCAAGGTAGATCTTCACGTTTTATGTTTATTGAAATTGAAAATGGAACATGAAATAATCTAATGAGACATGAAACATGGAGTTCTCTAACAAAAATGGAATCTAATTGATACTGACATACTTGGTACGTTGAAGAAGTACAAGGTAGTTTTGCAGGGGGAAGTCCACGATCCTTGTTTATCAGAATTTTAATTCTGATGTAGTTAATGCCGTATATATACTTGAATTGTTGAGATGATATTTAAAATCTCTTAGATGATGTTTTGTGACCCTAACCAACGTGATTCAAATTCTTTTTTTTTTTTGATGATATTTTGTGATCCCAACCAACTTGATTTTGTGTATCTGCATTATCTAGATTATTGATGGCTTAATTAATAATTGTAATTGTATTTTTTTAATTTTGGATGTCTAATTTTATTCCATAAATACAATGCCTATTTATGCTAATAAAAGGTGTATTTGTACTATTTTTTCATTTTGTGGTGTATTGCTGAGTGCGTAGTCAATTTTTGACCTTTTTATCTAAAGTCCCCATCTAATAATTAAGAATAATTACTTGGTTGTCACCCATATCCAACTATAGGAATTAATTATGTTTCTTTTATCAGTTTTGTAAGTCCGGCCCATTAAGGGACCGTTAAGAGCATCCACATTGGTGTTCTTAGATTTAACTATCCACATAAGCAAAAAGTAAGGTTTTTAATGATTATTAAATGACACCTAAGTAAGTTAAATTTAACTACTAATTTGTGCCATATTGGTGATTGTAAATAAGAATGCTAAAATTAATTATCAATTCAATAGTTAAATAGTGGGTCAATCCCAATTTACTTAAAATAAAAAAAGAAATAATACCATAAAGTTATTAAGTTTGTTGTTAACTTTAACAATAAAACTAACATCTTGTTAAATTAAATATTTTTAGCAACTACTTTAATACTATCAATGTAGGTTATTTTTTAAGTTGTTAACTAACAACCTACTTTAACACTATCAATGTGGACGCTTTAAGATTTGCTTTTCTCTATTTATATCGTTTCTCAGTTGTAATAAGATTTTTGGTTGATTTCGAACAAAAGTGAGTCTTTTATTGAAATTGAAATTCTTTTTATTTGAGGTGTTGAATTTTAGATTGGCGTCCAACAGTGAGTAAGCAATTCTACAATTATTTGGTCATTATTTTCTCCCTTTCGCCTCGGTGCCTTTCTATTTAGCTTTATTATATATGATATTTTATGACCCATAAACCGCTCTTGTCATTATTTCCACCCTTTTGCCTCGCTGCCTTTCTATTTAGCTTTATTATAATTTGACATTTGTTTTTTATTTAAATTTAATTTTAATTAATGTCATTATTATAGGGAAAATTATTATATATATTGTTAAACTGTATAGGGAAAAAATTTTGTGACAAAAAATTGCATTATATCTGTTAAGGAATGTTGTTAATTATTGACTTTAACGTGTACGATGGGAAAAACTTTGAAATGAAACCGTGGTTTAAAACTGGATCAAACAATCTCAAACCTATTAAAATAGTTTGGTTTAAGTTCTGAGATTTTTCCAATCCTTTGTAAGCCGTTTGTTTTGAAAATATGTCAAAAAACTAAGCCGTACCACTTACACCCCAATTTGAGGATATCATCAACATGAGGTAAAGGCAAGTATTGATCAACTAGCAAGACATAATGCCGATTCTGTAATTCTTTGGGCGTAACTAAGGCAAAACACAAAAAAAATAAATAAATAAATAATAATAATAATAAAAGGGCCCCCATATATATATATATGTATACAAAGTCAATATCAATTTGTATTATTAACGGTTATATTATATACTGAGCGTTACAATTAAGCAAAATATGTTCCAAAAAATTACCACATTATAATCAAATAAAATTTGCATACAATCTATATATTAATTAAATGAAAGGAGCTACGATGCCTTTGTATCGCAGTTTTCCCGCCTAAAAATCTATTAGTAGGGTCTTTTTAGACATTTTGTTTTATATCGCGGTAAATTTTGTCATATTATGAATTTTTCAATATTTTTTAAAATTTTTTTATTCACTCTTGCCCTATCCATTCACTATTTTGAAATAAGATTCACTATTAAATTTAATAACTAATAGATAATTATCATTATTTAATTGTTTAAATTATAGATAAATTTGATTATTTAATTGTCTACCATATTTTGAAAGTTGGAGTTTATAATTAATAGAAATTAAACATATATATATAACCTATCACATAATTAATAGAAATTAAACATTGAAATTAAGCAAAATATGTTCCAAAAACCTATCACATTATAACCAAATAATATTTGCATACAATTTTTCAAAAATCATCCCCGTTAACAAGAAACCACAAAGATGAGAATTAAAAATTTATTATTTATGAAACAAGTAATAATTAATTCAAGCAAATCTTAACTATGTATTGTTAAGACTTTTTTTCCTTTTTTTTTCTGTTTTTTTTTCTTTGAAGGAATTGTATTGTTAAGAAAATTTTAACTCAGTTTCAAAAGCAAAAAAAAAAAAAAAAAAAGGGCCACCAGATTCTATACTTGTGCGAAACCAATAGGAGTGAAAGTGAAGTAGCACGGATTGAAAGAGAACGACGCTCTTCCGATCTTCCCAAGCAAATCAGGAGGGCTCTTTCAAACTCACCAATCCTATGATCTTTTCTAAGAAACCAACGTTGAAAGGTATCACCAATCCTATATTTATAAGTTTATCCCTATCATAGAGGTCGTTCTTCGTTCAGCAAGTATCATTCTTTTCTTGATCTGTAAAATATCATTCTTTTCTTTACATTTTATATATCTGAATAAATTCCAAAACAATAGTTTTACCAATTAATTTAAATACATGCACATGTAATTCATTTTTTCTTTACATGCTTGTGGCTCGTAAAGGATAAAGTAGCTTTCTTGGTAAAACGGGAGTGCATGCGTTAGTATTTGGGCATCCAGAATATTGAAATTCGATAATATTAGGCTTTTTTATACAATTCCATAATATGAAAATAAAAGAGATGAATATAAATTAGACGAAAATAAAATTTAAAAATATTAATTATAGCACAACAAATCCATTCCAAGTTCACTAAACACAATATTATTCATTAATTAAAAACAAGTACACATCCACAACGTAGTACACTTCCACAACGTAGTACTATTTTACAAGAGAAATGTACTGTTTATTTAAGTCGTTTAATATAGTTTCAAACACAGAACTACATTTATTTATTTACTTATTTATTTATTTAGTCGTGGAAGATCATGACGCAATCACTCGGCTTGTGGGTTGGCAGAGGTGGTTGGTTCTTTGGCAGAAGTGTCATTGTCTGCTTTGTTTCCAGAGTCCACTGCAACATATAAATGCATAGTGATCAGTACCCGAGATTATTATTAAGATGTACACTAACACAATTTTAAGATGGTATGCTCTAAAAAACCATTATTTTAAGCGGAAAGTTAGGAGATAAGTTAAAGTCACACGTGAAATAAATACAAATATTAAATAAGTAATATAATGGGCTTGGTCTACCCTCTAAAGATGCGTGACAGTTTACAGTCAAGGTGGAAGGCCAAACTTTAATTAATAGATTTAAAATTTCAGAGTATAATACTTAGGTATTCACCTTTTTCTTCAAGGAGAGTCGCGCGGCAAGGAGGGGGGCAAGGACGTGGACAAGGAGACGGAGTGGGACAAGAAGTGGGGCAACCATTTTTATACTCCGATCCGAAGGTACAATAATTATCAGCATCAACGGGGACCGGACCATTCATCTCTGCATAAAATTACACATGGATGAAATAAGTGAGAGAAATCACAAAAATAAATTAACAAATCGTACTTAATTTAGACTCCGACTTATTAATTAATTATCCCTTATTTTTCTTTCATTATAGTTTTTTTGAAAGTATTTTTCTTTCATTATAGTTAATTACGTTTACAAGCATGTATGCCTTCATGCAATTAGTTAAGAATAATTTAGCTAGCCTAAATACATGGAGTTGAGAATAGAATAGATACCAGAAGACATGAAAAGCAAGAGAAGGAGGGCACCACTGCAAATACCCTCATTGAGACTTCCATTTCGATCGAGAGCCAAACTTAAAGCAAATCGATATATTAAAGCAAGCTAGCTACTGAGTTGTGTGTACAAATTGCCCTTCTTGTGTCCCTTTATATAATGGTAATGAGCAATTTAATGATGTCATGATATAATATATTATATTTGGTGTCACGCATATATTTGGACAGGTGGTACTCAAGTTGATTTTAGGCCGTCGCGAGATTTTTTCTCCCTCAAAAAATAAAAAATAAATAATAATAATAATGTCTCAGTACATAAACGCAATCTTTCCTCCATCCAATACTGTTTAAAATCAGAAGTACGTTTGTTCACAATTCCTTTCCTTCTTTTGCTTATATATTGTAGCTCTTAAATATTATTTTCACCAACTAATATGTTATTGGCTAAATTTGGATATATAAAGCTCTAGTGTACACATAAGAAAATTATTTAAGTCATTTTATGATATTATTTTGTGAAAAACATTGGTCCGAGATCATCACACATAAATGACGTTGATGATTTGCATGACAATCGAATTTGAACTCTTTCTTTTAATTGTATGAAATGTATATTGTACAAAAACACAAGAAAAGATATATAAAACTCTCACTGAAAGTGAAATTCAAACATACATGCTTAGAAAAGAGAATCAACTGGCGCACTGCTTAGCTTCAATTATATTGGTGCTCAAAATTCATAAGAAGAATGGTATTATAATAGAAGATCCTCCAGCAAATGTAGTTTTTAAATAAGTTTTTCATAAATATGGAATAATTTTACCCTAATTTTTAATTTTAAAATATTGCTAAGTTAATATTATATACTTGTTTGATGTACTCTTATCGTGTTGATTATTTGTATGTATATTAAATTTTAATACTTCAAATTCGGCTAACTGACGCGGTTGCCAAAGAAAAAAATTGACGCTATCCGGCTTGGGTAGACTGAATTGACGGGTCAAGCAATGCAAATCAAAAAGGACACTTGACAAACTCTTATTTTTTTAATACATCACATTACTTATAATGGTAATCACATATGTGTCACATGTTCTCTCATCAACCACTTTTTTAACTATTTTTTTCAAACAATTCCTAGTGACAAAAAGTTGTACAAAAGTTTGACAAAATGATATTGTATTTTTCAATACATATTTTAATAAGATCCTATTTTGTCAATTATTTTGTACAATTTTATTTTATATTTTTAATCAAGAATAGAATTATTCTTCCTAGATATAGAAAGCACCTTGCAATGCATCATTGTTGAGTTTGTTGCCTTAAAACAAAGGTGAAATGACTAAAATTGAAAAAGGAAAATTGCAACTGGTAATTTCCTTGTACAATCAAATACTTGTAAAGTAAGAATTCTTGGAATCGATGTACAGAACGAAGTCACCCAGGGAAATTAGGAAAATTAATGTTTCCTTCTTTAATTATTATACTTGGAAGAAAAGTCAAAGTATTTGTGGCACAGTTGAAGGTGGTTTCTTAGACGTCTTGGCCGACTCCCTTTTTCCTATAAATACATGTGATTCTTCTCTTATTTTTTTGTATAAGAGTGACTTGAGTCTTTTAGAGAAAAATTGGCGAGCTTAGGATCTTGTGAGTTTTTCTTATAATTCTTTGAGATTTGTTTAAAGAGTAGAAAATTAGATGTTGTAAAATGACAGGCGAAATCGCAAGTGCACGATATCGTTCAAGTAGTATAGGACTAGAAGAGTCCCAAATATCGATCCCACAGGGAAAGTTGTCACCGATTTCTATTGAGTCAATTTCACACCAGTTGAATAAGAAAATTAAAAGTTTGTAAAAGAATGATGAGATTGTTTAAACT
>CAVNYN010204485.1:12909-38101 GCA_963692815.1 Nyctanthes arbor-tristis
TATCACTCCAATTTGAGCTTTTCACCTGTATAAACCATATTCACACAAATTAGGTAGAAATCTGCTCGATTTCATATAGAATTGCATAAGTTAAGAGAAGTATTTTTGCATATAAAAGACACTTATCATAAAATTTGGGTATTTTTCTTGTAATACATAGAGGCTGTGGGTTGGTGAGTGAAATTCTATATGGTTGTAGCTACTTGAACCATTTAGTGAAAATGTTTGATAGTCCGTAAATTTGTCTTCGTTCTTTTATTTTTCCTTGTCTCATTAAATTCCTTAAACAACGGTCTTACGGACGTAATCGGGGATTTACATTAATTCCCAACAATTATGTCATTTTTCCACCCCGAAATGAAAGTGGTATGTCTTTTTTTTTTTTATTACAGGGGGATTATAGGATAGGGGAATCGAACTCTAGTGGACGATATGAGAAATTAACTCGAATGCCATAAACTACATAATTCTCAACAAAAGTGGCATGTCTTTTAGTTCATCAAAAACGGCACCACATAATTGTCTCAATTGTGCAATGCAATGCAATGCAAATGGTCCCATTAATCCTGCATCCTTCCAAGTGTGGAAACAAATTATAGTTTCAACAAAGTTGTGTTAACTAGCGTCTATTTTTCTTCGATTGTATAAAAACACAAGATATATAAAGCTTTCACTTAAAGTGAAATTCAAACATATATGCTTAGAGAAGAGAATCATGTAGGCTTGTGCCTAGGGCCCAAGAAGGAAGGGGCCCCATTGCATGAAATTCCTTCTTCTTCTTTTTTTTTTATTTTTTTATTTTTTGCTGTACACATATGGATCAGAAATGTATCATTTTACGCTAATCTAATTATATTACACATTTGTATTCTTCAGAAGAATCATTCATTTTCACAACACAAACCATTTAAAGTAAAAGTTAAAAAAAAAAGCCTCAAATAAAAAAATCAAATTTTAGTAGGGTTTACTTTTGATTGGTGAATTCTTGTCTAATTTCTTTTTGTTTAACAATTTAAATTATTGTTTGTTTGATTAATATTGAATAATTTTTGTATTGTTGTATTTTTTGGCTCTATTTTTAAACCATGACTATGTATTTTTAATTTTAGCTCTATTTTATACCATAACTAAAGGGGGGAAAAAAGGAAAACTGCTCACTGGGACGCATTTTCTAAAGGGAAAATTAGAAAAAATACTGCATTTTACATAATTTTTTGGTAAATAAGTTAAAACGTGTTTAGTGTATATAATCAATACGTGAAATTACGAGTTAATTATCTGAAATGTCACTGTACTTTTAAAAAGTTATCTCAAATGTCATTATATTTTAAAACTTACCTGAAATGCTACTGTACTTCCAAAAAGTTATCTCAAATGATATTATACTTTAAAACTCACTCGATATGTCACTGAACTTATGAAAGTGTTATCCCTTTTGCCACATCTGTTAAAAATGTAACTGACTTGATAACATGGCTAATAAAATTTACTACGTGACATCTTGACTGTTATTTTTTTAACCGAGTGATGATCGAGTGGCAAATGAGATAATATTTTCACGAGTTTAGTGGCATATGAGGAAAGTATTATAAAGTTCAATGGCACTAAAACTTTATAAAGTTTATAAAGTTTTATTATCTCATTTGCTATTTAGTAAATACTCGGTTAAAAAAATAACGGTAAAGATGTCACGTGATAAATTACGTTAATTATGTCATCAAGTCTGTTATATTTTTAACGGGGGTGACAAATGGGTTAACACTTTCACAAGTTTAGTGACATATCAAGTGAGTTTTAAAGTATAATGGTATTTGAGATAACTTTTTAAAAATATAATAACATTTCAAATAAATATTAAAGTACAATGATATTTTAGATAATTTTTTAAAAATACAGTGTCAGGATAATTAAATCTGAAATTACGGTACATTCTCTACCATTACGGAGTTGAGCTTGTTAATTGTCTTTTTCCTTCTCACGTGGTCAATCTTTCTCCACCTGCTCCTGTTGGTTTTTCCTTTTTTCATTTTTATCCACTTGTTTCTTCCCATTTGTCTGGCTATTCTTCTCCATTTGACGTGTGACTTATAAATAGAAAAATCAAAAAATGGCAATTAATGCTGCATATTGAAATCAACGCGATTCTTTAGATCAATGTGACTTCTTAAATTTGGATATTTGACTTTTTTTAATTAAATAAGACACAATTAATGTGACTTTTTTATTTGTGATTTTTCAGTTAAATGTAATTTTTTGAATTTGACATATGTGACTTTTTCATTGATGTGACAAAATAAATGTGACATTTTTAAATTAAATGTGACTTTTCAATTAAACGTGATTTTTTTTTTAATTTTGATATGTGATTTTTTAATGTGGCATTTTTAAATTGAATTTTACTTTCTATTTATAACTTTTCAATTAAAAGTGACGTTTTAGTTTTGACATGTGACTTTTTAATGAAACATGACACAATTAATGTGACTTTTTCTATTTGTGATTTTTCAAGTAAATGTGACTTTTTATTTCGATATGTGACTTTTTAGTGTGATACTTTTAAATTGGACATGGCTTTTTCTATTTGTGATTTTTGAGTTAAACATGACTTTATTATTTTGATATGTGACTTTTTAATTTCACATTTTTTTTAATATTGCACGTGGCTTTTTCTATTTGTAACTTTTTATTTAAACATGACATTTTAGTTTTGATACGTGACTTTTTAATGAAACATGACATAATTAATGTGACTTTTTCTATTTGTAACTTTCAAATAAATATGACTTTTTAATTTGATATGTGACTTTTGAATGTGATATTTTTAAATCCAATACAACTTTTTCTATTTGTGATTTTTCAATTAAACATGACTTTTTAATATGACATTTTTAAATTGAATGTGCCTTTGCCTATTTGTAACTTTTCAACTAAATATAACTTTTTTAGTTTTGATACATGACTTTTTAATAAAACATGGCACCATCAATGTAACTTGTTCTATTTGTGACTTTTCAAGTAAATGTGACTTTTTATTTCGATGTGTGGCTCTTTAATGTGATATTTTTAAATTGAATATGATTTTTTCTATTTAGAATGACTTTTATATATGCGATTTTTTTAGTTAATTGGGTATGATTTTTATATTATATATCACTTTCTATCACATACAACTTTAAAAATGTGACGGAATCAAGGGGTTAGCCCATATAGTTAAGGGCTTAACCCCTTAACAAGATTACCGGGGTTCGAATCCCTACCATCCCCCTCCCCCCATTCCCCTCTGTACCCCCCAAAAAAATATGTGACTTTCTAACTAAATGTAACTTTTAATTAATTTAGTATGACTTTTTTATTTTATGAGACTTTTATGACTTTTTTATTTTATGAGATACAACTTTTTTACATGTAAGTTTCCTTTTTATAAAAAATATAATCATGATAAAATTTCTATATGTGACTTAAAAGTCACATGAATTGCGATTTTTTATATATGTGACTTTTTATTTAAATGATTATTCTATAGGTGACTTTCAACTTAAAAAAAATATTAGTAATATAACTTTGACTTTAATTAGCAAAATGTGACTTTTAAATAACTTTCAATCAAATTAGTAGCATAATAATAATAATAATAATAATAATGAGTACTTCTACAAAACTAGATAAGACTCTTCCCTTATAGAGAAGTCTTATCTATCTTTTTAGAAAATTTCTAATAATAATGATTTAGCATCATCTCGTAACATTTTTAAGGAAAAAGAGTGTGATGTATAATTTGAAGCAAGAAAAAAAAAAGGGAATTCCACCGAAGCGGTGAGCAGTGGATGCAAAATAATTAATTTCCACCCAAGCGGTGGATCCAACCCATACTTTTCCCTTTTTCCGTACTTTAACGTGAATGAAGCACTATATAAATTAATGCCGTATTTTTCCAAGTCAAATATTCTTTGCATGTATTTTTTTAAAGATCCCTTTTCTGAATTTCACTTGGGGCCTGATCATTCCCTGCCATACTGCTTACCTTCAATTGGTGCTCAAAATAAGAAGAATGGTATTATAAAAGATCCTAGAAGCCTCAAACTGTTAAAAAGATTGCTTAGAGTGGATAGACGTCATTTACCATACTTTAGAGAAGCATTAACCATATTCATTGATTTATTTTGGTTATATGTGTAACCTGTGCTGTTTTTTTTCCAAGAAGTAGTACTCCTTTGTGATTGGCTTTGCAATGTTTTCGGAGGTAAGGGCTCATGACATCCTTCTCCTTTGATAATATATTTTTAGATATTAATAAATTGTAACTCGGGTTTGGATTTTCAAAACGAATTACTTCCCAAGGAAAAATGGGACCAAAAAAAAAAAAAAAAAAAACTATTGAGTTTATTGGAGCTGGTCACTCTACACATTGATAGGCGAAATCGCAAGTGCACGATATCGTTCAAATAGTATAGGACTAAACGAGTCTCGAATGTCGATCCCACATGGAAAGTTGTCACCTATTTCACTTGAGTCAATTTCACACCAGTTGAATAAAGAAATTAAAAGTTTGTAAAAGAATAATGGGGTTGTTTAAACTAATAATTAAATGCTCTATCTAATTTAATATAAGAAACAACTCAAATTAATAGATTAGAAAATATATGAATGAAAGCATTGAGACTCACGAATCCACAATAAACAGGCGTTCCAATTATGCAATCTCACTCATAACAATTCACCATCACGTGCTTACAACCAGTTTCACAAGTTTAATTGAAAACCTCTCTCGAGCAAATTCAAATCTACCCAATCAAGTAAACCCACTATATCTTTATGTGAATTTCAACCTAGTTGAGTGCATTAATTAACAAGAAACTATTTTTATGGTCACACAAATCATAAAAGTGTATCTCTATCTTCTATGCAATTTATGTTTTCTATTGAAGTGCTAAATTGGTGACTTACCTCTCGGTTTCCTCACGAATTCACTAACACAATTACAAGTTGATCAAGTTCATAAAAGGTAATTACATATCACAATAGAAAATAAACACGCAATAACAATTAGAGTCATGAATGAGATTAACACAAACAAAACATGTCTATTGCTTCATCGATTGTCTCAACAAGGAAAATTAATTATGCATAATAAAGAAATTCATAACACAAGCATTCATAGGGTTCGAATACATGACCAGATTCTTGCAAAGAAAAGACGAAGAATAACGAAGAAAACGTTTGCCCCAAACGAAGAACTTCGCTCTTCAAGCTTCACGCGAACCCCGGCTCCAATCTCCTAGCCCTCAAGAATTATTTGATATGATGAATCCCCCCTTTTACCGAAGGGTTTTCGTTCTTTTATAGTTGGGGAGGCCTTAAAACCCTAGAATGTGTCAAAAAGGGCCAGAAAAAGCGTAAACGGCGTGTTCCGATACGGGCCACGGGTGGTCGCGGGTATGCTTGCCGCGGCCTGGCCGCGGCCAACAGCTTTTCAACCAATCCCGCCGGTGGCCGCGGGTATGCTTGCCGCGGCCTACTTCCGTGGCGTGCGGTTTAGTCCCTGTTTTGAGTTTTTTTTTGCAGCAACGGTCCTTTTCGGTTTTTCCCTTCTTTTAAACACGTCCCTAAACTTCTTGTACTCTGCATAAAGGTCCCCACTCTCTTTAAACACATCACAGATGATCTTCTCACCCCGAACTCTCGAACTACCCCACCTCGATGCTATTTCTTGAATGTAAAGCCTCAATTTGGTTCAAAAATCATTCTTTTTCCTTGTATCACTCAAATTTGAGCTTTTCACCTGTATGAACCATATCCACACAAATTAGGTAGAAATCTGTTCGGTTTCATGTAAAATTGCATAAGTTAAGAGAAGTATTTTTATATATAAAATACACTTATCACACATATATCTATATTATTGCTGTTATTTTTAATTGAATAAATATATAGGGTCCCTTCAGGGGGGGGACAAATATATAAAAACCCAAATATACTGTGGCTAGTATATATGGGGAGGGGACATGTATATCTCCGCAAATTATTTTGATACACAATCGAGACATATCCAAGTTAGATTTCAAGATCAATATAAAGATACATTTTAACTAATTTTACACTATATATATTTGTTTATTCTAATAATATTATGGTATCGACGTTAAATCCAATGTGCATTTACCTAATCACGAAGAACGGTAGTAACAGCGATGCACTTGGAATATATTGAATTCAACAAAATGGCCTTGTAAAGAATTAAATTCTTGATTATTTAATGGAGAATAATATCAAAATTGAACTTATAAAAAATTTTCTAATGCTTTCAAAAGACATGTTTAGGTGATATAAATAAGTGACAAACTTAGTTAACCATCATGTGTTGATTGTTTGTCGGCTTTCAAACTTGATCACATATATATAAATAACCAATCTATAATCGTTAATCAAGATATATATGAAATTGTCCATGTCAAATATTATTGTGAGCAAATAATCATAAAAACAGATATTAAATAAAAGAAAACTTGCCCCCACAAGAAGAGATCAATAATTGCATCCCACAACTGGTTAAGGAGACTACCGTCCACCAATCACTACGACCGGTGAAGGAAACAACTATACTATTGAAGTGCGCATACCCGACCCGGAATCTCCAGACACATGAGAACTATTTTATGGTACCAATTCATGCTTCACAGGAGAACTATACTATTTTATGTATGAAGTGCGCATACACAGGGCTTCTGCCGACCTGTTAGCTGGAGATTTTTTTGCGTGTATTGACGGTGTGTGAGATTTTTTCGTAGAGTAAGGGTTTATTTTATATTTGATAACATTGTGTTAATGGAGTGGCATAATCCATATATTAATAAAGGTAGAAGTAAAATTGAATCTTCAATTAAAAAAGATTCAATTTGATTTTAGATTCCTATTTGAGAGATTTTTTTTTTCATTTTATTTTTTTATTTTCACTTAATTTTTTTGTATATTGGTAAGTTTTATAGAACAATTTTTTCCAAAGCATATATTATTTAAACCGTCCTACTAATATACGTAACCGCCTATTATCTTCTTTTTTTTGGTAAACCCACTACTATTCTCTATATACAGTTTGATATAGTAACTGTCCACTATTGATGACGACTCGTTATCTTTATTTTTTTATTTTTTTTATAAACCCACTACTCTTCTCTATACAACTTGAGCCTTATTTTTTTCATTTCTTTTTTTTTTTTTAACTTTAATTTTCTTAAAGGTTTTAACTGACCACTGTTTTATTAACCTTCAAGTTATGTTGTCTACACATAATTACAATTTAAAACTGAAATTCATTCTTTTATGATTAATTCTGTCTTTTATAAAACATATTAGTCTACAGTGGCTTCACAAGCTAAAATAATCGTTACTAATTAGCTCCAAGACTTGAACAAGAGCAAGTCGAATTAGATTATTAAAGTTCAAGTTATAAGAAAGTTTATTTCTATTTCAACAAAACTTGATGAAAAAGTCACTTGAAGTTTGGAAATGTTACTTGTCATTCTTGAGATAACTTTTTGAAATTTATTTCTTTTAATTTATTCTTTTGCACATAAATTTATGATTTTAATATACTTTCTATTATTCCTTCGTCACAGGGAGATAGAATTCATGCGACAGTTAATCCTCCTGCATAACTTCTCACATTTACAATCGCTAATTTATGGCAGATACTAATGTAATTGCAGTTGGTGACATGTCATTCCCATCATCTGTTTTTAATTTCAAAATAGTTTATGAAATTTAGAATATATCTTCTTCTAATTCTCTTGGTCTATTTAGTATGATCATATATTTTTATTTTTTTCAATACGAAAGAATTATGTATGTAAGCTATGTATTTCTAATTATGTTTTCTTTTTATTTTGTCTTTATAAATTTTATTGAAAATGTTGTTACAAAATATCCTCGACAGCATCATCAGAAGTCATTTACAGAAGAAGTAATGTCAAGGTACACCGAACATGTTTTAGATTATTATAACTATTAATAAGTATTAAGGTTAATTTATAGACTTTAATTGTTCGTTTTTATGACACTAATAAAAGTCAAGGTTAATCTCTTTTCGAGTATTCCTTAAAAGGTCAATGTTTAATCGTGGTAGTTCTATGTAGCAGTATTAAGAGTTATAAATCGTGCCGATCTGAAAATATTTATATGTGATAAAGAATTAAGAATGTGAAATTAATGAAACTACGAATGTTGTCTGTAATGAGGTTTTCCAAAATTTTTAACTAATATTAACAAAATTTTTATTTTTGTTATCTTAAAATGTTACTTTGTTATTACTTTGCTCTTATATTATTTAATTTCTTTACATTATACTTTATCAATAAAATTTGACCGTGCAATGCACGATAGCATATACTAGTTGTTACTAATATTTATTGATATAGTTGCTGAAAAAGTTTAATCATCTAACTGCAAATAGATTCAAGGGGGAGATAGAGGGGAGGGATGGGTATATAATTGGAACTTGAGTCTCTTACCAGAAAACTTGAATATCCAACTATCACAGCACAACTTGAACCACAATAGTAGAATAACATATTCATGTAAAGATTTGGGATTACATCTTAAATAAAAGGTCGAGCTTCAAGACCTTATATTTTAATTATTAGTTTTATTCAATGTGAGATTTATTCCTTATCGTATCTCTGTTGACGATTTGTTTCACACCAACGTTTCTTCCACGCCAACTTGCACATTTCATCATGTGATTAAAAAAATAAATACATGAGACAAAAATAAATAAATAAATAATACTTGCACATCTCACGTATCCTATACAACATATCCAATAAAAATATGATCAAAGTCGAGGTTAATGCCCCAAATCCTGTTAAATAATCTAAGTTGTTTTGATTTATTTGTTATATTTTCCTCTTTTCTAGTTATTATTTATTAAATTATAATAATACTTTCGAGTTGGTCAAATATTTTTATTTACAAGTTTAGAAATTCATTATTTTTTTTTTTGAACAAAAGAACTTGTATTATTAGCTACCCTCACCAACCACCGATGAGAGAAATAAAGGCAAAGAGTCAGCCCAAACATAAAGGCCGGTCAAAGAGCTCTCAAAGTGAGCAATACAATGAGCTATACTTTTATTTTCCGGTGGGATATAACTGCAAGAACCACACCCGAGCTCATCGCACAAAGAAATAACATCCCCTGTAATAGGGGTATAGGCAGCAATCGAAGCGGGTGTATTCAAGAACTAAACCACCCTCAAAGCATCCACCCACACCTCTTCTACTTGTTTGCCATACCGAGAGAGAAGAGAAAGGCCCCAACGAACTGCTAGTAACTCCGCCAAGTCGACCCCAAAATGGCCATCTAATCTCAATGCAAAGGCCCAATAAAGTCGACCCTCTGCATCCACAATTACATCGCCCAGCCCCACCTCCGAACCCTTTACCGCCGCATCACAATATAAGACCCAACCATTCGAACACCCCCCTCTTCCCGACCACAGCTTCCTTTGGCTAGGTACCACCGCACATCGGGAGAAATTAGTCATCACTCGCTTATGTTCATCAAGAAGAATAAGACTCGTGTTAGCCACAGCCCCACCTCCTCGGTCCAACCCCTTATGATAGATATTGTTACGTGCATTCCAAATCATCCACAAACTCATGCAAGCCCTCTCAACGTCTGAATCCTCCCAGGAAATTAGAATCAGTCGAATTCCTTCATCAAACCCCATGTGCGCCGCTATTTTTATTGAATTATTATTATTATTATTATTATTATTATTTATCAAGAGTTTGACATCTTCAATTAAATTATATAAGATGATGATGATGATGATGATGATGATGATGATGATGGAAAGACAAATTTATGAAAGCAATTTTCATAAATATTTTCCGTCTTTACTTCATAAAGTGAAAGTTTACTTGTTCAAGAAAAATCTTAGGCCTTTATATAACAAAAATTCTCGGCGGACATGAAAATAAGACATTATTAAATGACATTCTTACATGACACAAATTTATTGAGTGATCAAAAAGTAGCCATGTAATCATCGCCCAATGAATTTATACCATGTGAGAATGTCACTTAATAATGTCAATTTTTCCTGTCCCTCTAGAATTGCTCTTTATATAAAGACCTAACGTAAAAACTTGGTTGATGTAATGCGTTGTACCAATAGTCATGCTACCTTTTTATAAGACAAGATTGCTAACTAAGTCTCAATTTAGCTTTAATATTCTTTATGAAATTACCTTTTTATGTGTTGGTGTAATATTAGTCAGTTACAGAAAACAACAAAACTTATCTCGCACTAGTGAATTAGGTAGCAATTAATAACCTTTGATTTGATGTGAATCAATGCCTCACGAAAATGCTAGAGAAGGTGTGAAAGCGCCTGTTAGGTTTTAAATAAAAATAAATGTTTGTGTCAATTTCTCTAAGAATGCTCAAGAAGGGGAGGACGGTTGCTTTTGGTCCATTTGGCCTTTTTTTGGTGTATTGAACTCGGCATTATTATCTTAGAAATGTCGTCTAATATCATCCATGAAACACGAGAGAGAATAAATAATGAAAACGTAACACTCATCTTATTTAATTGAAAACTCTGCATTATTATCTTAGAAATGTCGTCTAGTATCGTCCATGAAACACGTGAGAGAATAAATAATGAAATCGTAACACTCATCTTATTTAATTAAAAACTCGGCATTATTATCTCTAGAAATGTCGTCTAGACTCTAGTATCGTCCATGAAACACGTGAGAGAATAAATAATGAAATCGTAACGTTCATCTTATTTAATTAAAAAACTTATGTAAAATCTCGCATACATAATAAGGTTAAAATAGTTTCTAAGGTGATTGTTTCTACAATATCTAACGTGGCAAGTCACGCCAGGAGTAGTTCTACTCGAATGACACTCTGCCCATGGCTCAATGTAATCTTCCTAACTCAGAGGTGATAGCTTAATATCGGCATATTTTGTTCTACAAGGGTAATAATGATATTATGCAACGTCATAACCGCTTCTCATTTGGTAATGATGATATGAACAATTCTAGCTCAGCTCCACAGCTCAATTCACACTTTACATTTCCCGTACTACATATCAGTCAGCTGATGTGACAGATGCAAGATATTGCCGGCTCTGCTGGCAGCATCTTCTAACAGGTGTCTGTGCGCGCAAATTATCTGTGTAGGAGCGGGAGAAGAATTGGATCTATTGGCCACGGAGGAGGCATTTTTAGATGTCAATAGTGAGAACTATGAAAATGTAAGGGGTGCGGTCCGCGTTTTCTCTTTTTTTTTTTTTCTTTATTATTTTTAATATTTTTAAATATTTTATTTATAAAATTAAAAAATTAAAAGGGTATAACTATCATTTTCTATGAAAAGTTGAGCAAAATAGTGTTAAAAGGGACATATTGTGCGCATGGGATATATTGTATGCATTTATCAAAGGTTGAAGACTCAGGAGAGTGAAAAAAGGTTGGGGACGAAGTGGATTCTTAACTTAAAAGTTAGTGACCTTTTGTGAAATTAGCCCTATTATAAACCATATTATATGTATGGGAGAATTTCTTAAATTATTCTTATATATATAAAATAATGAAAACAAAAGAATGTTTTAAAGTTTCAACGTAAAATGTAAGTTACAACAATAAATACATAGTCATGAACGATTGCTTCACTTTTTCTTGTTATAAACCTTTGGTTGAATCTCTTTTCTTTTTTCTTTTTTATATAGTACTCTAGAAATTGAAAAAAAAAATTGAAAAAAAAAATCTCTAGAGTTCTTTGCCAATTTATCCGATCTGTTTTGTTCCGTAAGAAAAAGGGGAAAACAAAAGCATACTTGAATCCGGTCTGGCTATGGAGAGACTCACTCTTCTTTAAGGAGAGTGAAACTATCATGTGGCTGTCTGTGATTGAGGGGCCCTCAATTCCCTAATACCCAATCACAAGCAACCACATAGCATTTCACTCTCCTTAAGGGAGAGTGATTCTCTGCATAAAAAATTCATATTTGAATCATTCATCATGAAGGACGGCTTTAGGGTTGGGGGTCTAAATTTCCGTAAATGACACTTTAAAAACTGGAAAAGAACTTCAAAATTCATGACCCTTTTATCGTAAATAGATTATCGTAAATCTTAAAAAAGGGGGAAAAAGGGGGATAAACTGTGGAGGAAAAGGAAGAGAAAAAATAAAAATATTTAAATTTGGTTAATTGTACCAGAAGTCACTGAACTTTCACTTTGCTTACAAAGAGGTTACTAAACTTTAATTGCTTGCAATTATATCATTGAACTTTTATTTGATAGCAATTAAGTCACTTAACTTCAATTTTCAGCAATCAAATCACTAAACTTTCATTTAGTTGCCATAAAGTCACTCTATTAGTAGAGTTTTTATTTTAGCATCAAATTAAAGCCCAAGAAATTTAATAACCCAAAAGGCATATTTTATTAGAGGGGAAGAATTTAAGAATAATATGATGATTCACAAAATCTCAACATTCAATATCTATTCCAACATAATAAGTCTAGGTAATCTTCGACTAATCGTCGTATTAACATGTGTACTTGAAATAACTGGTCAGCAACTATATTTAAATTGGTTTAATTGTACCAGAAGTCACTGAACTTTCACTCTAAAAAAGGTTACTAAACTTAATTGCTTGCAATTATATCATTGAACTTTTATTTAATATTAATTAAGTGACTTAACTTCAATTTTCAGCAATCAAATCATTGAGCTTTCATTTAGTTGCAATAAAGTCACTCTATTAGAAGAATTTTTGTTTTATCATCAAATTAAAGTCCAAGAAATTTAATAACTCAAAAGGCACATTTTATTAGAGGGGAAGAATTTAAGAATAGGGTAATTATATTATCACTACAAAAATTAATTTCTACACCACAATTTGAAATAATTATTCTATTAACTAAATAACCACAAGTATAATTACATCAATAACCCAATTCCATATTTTTAGTATGATTATACCATTGTGCTAATTTGACTACATTCTTGATTTAATTATCTTTCCCTTTTTATCTTTCTTTGTCAAGTATAGATTCAATGGCTTCATTTTTTGTCAAGCAGTGACTGCAGATTAACTTTTTCGAACAGTTCTATGGCCTTTGGGAATCATTTAAAAAAATTAAAGTTTCACTCAAAATTCTAGCAAAAACAAAGAAATAAAATATTTTGAGAAATTTACACTTCGTAGCTTTTCTTCCTTGTCCAAGTCTTTTATATTGTATTGGAATAGGTAGTAGAAGGGAATTATATTGCACTTTTCAAAAAAAAAAGAAAAAGAAAAGGGAATTACATTGACACTAAAATTTTTTATATATATGCACCACATTTTAGTTGCACTAATTGTCCATAAACTTTAATTGATTATTTGTTTATGTCCTTATTATGTCTATCGCTTCATTTTTTTTTTAGCAACTTGTTATGGATTGGTACTTCTTGCTTGAAAAAATGATTTTTCATTAAAAATTTTTATGAACGAAAATTCTGAAAATGGGGGAAAACTAGGTAATTAGATTTAGCTATTTTTCATCTTTTAATTATTTAAAATACCTAAAGGACTTTTTAACGAACTCTTTGAACAAAAATTATTTTTGGATACGAGATGTGCTAATGAATTAAAGATTACTGATAAAAATGTAGAAGGACAAATATAGAAACATAAACCGTAATAGTTAGTAAATGCTGATAACATATAATGTAAAATGTGGTGTGATTATAAAAAAGTATGATAATAATAGAACAACCTATAGTAGAAATTATATAGGTTCATTTGCTTGGTATTCATAGCTAGAAATATATATATATATGTATATATTTAACGTGATGACTTAAATCAATCATGAAAATGGTAAAGCGGATTTATTTCTTTGTGGTGGTTTTGGATTAGTGGTGGAAGAAGTAAAAGTGGAGATGATAATGATTAATACCCAATTATGTTTTATTACCTTTTTAAAACTGAGGTTATAGTTGTAAAATTTATGTGGTGTATTTACCAAAATTACTTTCAATTCGTGGCAGACTAATAATGTGGTGTCACGATTAATTTTCATAGTGGTAATATAATTACCCTTAAGAATAATATAATGATTCACAAAATCTCAAGATTCAATATCTATCCCAACATAATAATTCTAGGTAATCTTCGACTAATCGCCATATTAACATGTGTACTTGAAATAACTGGTTAGCAACTTTTAATATATGTCATCAGTTTCTATTGAATAATTATTCTCATATTCATTGATTGATATAATTACAATTAAATCAAAGTTCAGTGAGCAAGTTGTTGTTAAATTAAAGGATACTAACCTAATTACAAGTAAAGTACAAGTTGAGTGATCTAATAGATAGCAATTAAAATTCAGCGATCTAATTGAAATTAGTGTAAAGTTTGGTGACTTTGGGTAAAATTAAACCGATTTAAATAAGACTTTTTAATGTAATTATTATAACCAAGTAAATATAGCCCTGAATCCACACGTGAAATGGAGTATGGGAAAATTTTCCCTCCTACCTTTTGTAATTTCCCTCCTATCTTCTATCTCCTTCTCGTATCAAAAAGAAAAAGTTAAATAAAATTTTTATTGCCAAAACTTGTGTAGTCTAGTGTCATCTTAGTTAGTTCTGCACACCCTTGATCAAGGTTTCAAATCCCCACCCCTACTATTCCTTTTGTAATATTCAAAAACGAAAAAAAAAACTATAATACATTTAAAAAAAATAAAATAAAATTTTTATTTTTGGTGTAACAATTAATTTTGGTGGAGGCAATCTTGACACCATGGGTTTTCGTTTCTACACCACATTACAACATTAAAAGACAATTTTAGTATCTAAACCACTATCAATTTACACTTGCCCATAAAATTAATTATTCATAAGGGAAATTTACAAGAGGTACCCTCCATTAGTCTATTTAGAGTATATATACACTTTGCATTTCCTATTTTCAAAATTTACATTCTACACTGTGTACTTTTTTCTTGTCACTATATTTTTATTTTTATTAAGCAATCATATTGAATTCAACTTGTGCAAAATAATGGTCAATAATTTCATAATTTTTAAAGCATAAATCTAAATTGAAGAAAACTTGTGATCTTGGCTACTCATTTTTTTTTTTAAATTACATCTTATTCAACTTGTACAAAATAAATGACCAAATGTCATAACTTGGATATTATCATTCAGTTTTTTTTCCTTTCTTTTTTCCCTTTTTTTTAAAGCAAGGTTATAAACTTTATTTTTTAAGACATATTTTGAATATTTTTATTTTTTTTTTTAAATCATTGAACATGTGTAACTTTTTTTTAATTTTTTTCTGATACAGGGGCGAATACGGAAGGGAAGGGGGACATTGGGGAGTGGCAGCTGTGATTCAAACCCAGAACCTTTTTTTTTTTAAGGTCACTTTCAACATGGGAATAAATAAATAAATAAATAAATAGATAAAAGAACAAAGTTACTCAACATTTAAATTTAGAGATCAACATAATATTAGTATATTCTTAAATAATATTAGGGTTAATTTCAAAAATCGATCACAACCTTTGAGTTAAGAATCAGTTGGATCCCCAATCTTTTTTCCGACCTCTTGGGTCTCCAACTTTTTTTCGACATCCTGGATCTCAGCCTTTCATAAATTGGCACGATAGGTCTTTTTTTCCACTATTCCATCAATTTTTCATAAAAATGACTGTTATACCGAAAAGCTTTTTAATATAAAAACAAAATATTAAAAAATAATAAAAAATAAAAAAACAAAAATGATAAAACCCCTCCCATCCCAAGAACTGCAGCCAGAAACGGCAGCAAAATGGGGGTGAAACCCTCCCCCATTTTGCTGCCAGAAACAGACTGTTTTTAGTGGCAAAGGAGGGATTCACCCCCCACAAAAATGCTGCCAAAATCCCCCTTTTGCTGCCGAAAATGGTAGTAGATTGTTGCCCTTTCTAACAGTATTTTTGCTACTGGAAACGGTAGCAAAATACTGCCATATTCGGTAGTGAAAATTGGGGTCCCCCAAATATGCTGCTAGAAATACTGTCGTTTCTGGCAGCAAATGGGGGAATTCACCCCCCAAAAATGCTGTGAGAATTGGCAACAGCTGTCTGTTGCCAATTCTCACAGCATTTTTTGGGGGGGGGGGTGAATTCCCTTTTTGCTGCCGCCTCTGGTAGCAAAAAGGGGGATTCACCCTTTGCTATTTTTGCTGTTGGAAACGGCCGTTGTTTCTTGCAGCAAAAATGTTGCCAAAAATGGCAGTAGTTGCCAAAAATGGCAGTAGTGTACTGTCATTTCTGGCAACCCCCACCACTCTCCATTTTGGCCATCGGAAATGGCCGCATATTGCCGCTATTTCCAGCGGCAATTCTTGGTTTTGGGTTGGGTTGGGTTGGGGTGGGGAGGGGCTGGGGTGGGTTTTTTTATTTTTTTCTTTTTTGCAAAATTTTTTTATTATTTGTAAATATCTTGTTTTTAAAATTAATAAGCTAAGGGTATAACGGTTATTTTTTTTGTAAAATTGAGGAATATTAGCAAAAAGGACCTATCGCCCAAATTTATGAAAGTTTGGGGAAGGTCGAAAAAAAAGGTTGGAGATCTCGCCGATTCTTAACTCAAATGTTAGGGAAGATTTGTGAAATTAACCCATAATATTATAGCGACATAATTTACCAGAATAAAAGGTAAAAGTAGATTATTCATTTTTCGTAGTTCGGATTTTCATTATTTTCTTGTATTGTATACCAAAATTTATCCCATAGATTTTATGATAAAATCAGTTATTTCCATATTGAAGACACCCTTAAATAAATTCAACAAATTCCACTAAAGTTCACTGTACATAAAATTCCATTAGAATATGAAGAATTCTATGAAATTTTATCAAAATTATTAAAATCTATGGAACCTGGGAGAATTCATAATAAATCCTAAAAAATCTATACAAACCCCTAAATTACTTCGGCCCATGTGCAGCCTTACCCCGATACCCAATCTAGCATTTTTAACCCAATTTTCCAAGAATACAAAAGGGGCCAAAATACTTCATATTTTGCTCCATCTCAACTAAGACCACGGTTTCAAGAAACCAATCTCTCAATTTCAGCTAAAGAACTACAGGGTCCCTTCAAAAAGGAATAATAATAATAATAATAATAATAATAGTAGTAGTAGTAGTAATGAACTAAGGGTGGTTAAATTTACACTACAAATTTTGCTAATTACACTACGCATCAATTGCGTTTAGCATCATTTAATTTTATAAATTTTCATATTTAGATCCTTAAATTTTTTACGCTATAGTATTATATATAATTCTTTAATATTTATTACATCTTGTATACAGTGATGTTTATCTTGTAAAAATTTCATTAAGAAGAGAAACACTAAATATTTTAAATTAGAAAAATAGTAAAAAAAATAAAGGTAAAACAATAAGTTTTCTCATGATTTTAAAGTATATATTATCAAAAATTTTTGAATGAAAGCTATCATTAAAAACAAGAAGATCTAAGTAATGAGTAATCGCACGAAATAATGAAATAAAATATATTACGGGCCATAATGTCATGAAAAATAAAGTCAAGGATTTTTAATACAATGAAAATGTAGTGCATTTAGTTAAAATTGTGATGTAAATATATTTTCCCATGGAGCAATTATAGGAAGACTTGAAGTGACATTAGTAGGTGACATTCTCATGTGACACACATTCATTGGGTGATAATGACATCATTGCTTTTTCTCATGAACTAATTAACTAATTAATTAAGATAATAATAATGATGATTCTAATATGTAAATCCCGTTTCATGTAGGGTAAATTTCACAAATCATCTCTAAGCTTTTGCCTTTCGTAGCAAATTTATCTCTAATCTTCTCTTTTTCAATCTTTGGTTCCCTAATCCTTCCTAAATTCGCACATACTGTCCATTTGGATGGTTTCCATCCAATTTTGCCGTTACATAGTAAAAAATGACCTTTTAATCCTCATGTTTTAATAATAAAGAAAAATAAATAGAAAAAGAGATTTTAAAAAATAAAAGAAAATACATTTCTCTAATATACCCACCTTGTCTATTTAATTTGACTATCATTTCATTCCATATATTGCTCTGATCTTTTATTCTACATACCATTAAGATCATTTAGATCATGGCTAATGACAATATAATTTCAGACTCTTTGGTCTATTCACCTATGTCTAGGTAGAAATAATGCACAAAGTTTGAAATATGCAACATCTATACAAAGATATTTCTTAAGTTTTAATTATCATTTAATAAAGATTGAAACATGATGAACCCAAGTGCATAAAATTTTGGCTTCAATCTCATTTATAATCTACTTTTGATTAGATAATAATATGTATTTGGACCAAACTTTACCCTCTTTGTGTTTATCCTGGTTCATTTATTTTTAGGTCCTTTCTCCATATGAGAAATGATATAAAATTGGACATCTTTGTGGCGTGTTAGTGGGCCTATGTTGGCCCACAAGATTGATGTAGTGTGTTCAAATACACGCCAGCAAACGTTAGACACCATTTATAACATCTGACATTTAATCTTATATCATTTCCCGTCCTAGTATATATTTTACACTAAAAATTGTGTTTCTTGTGCATTATAATTTTGTAATGGACCTTTTAGTTACATATATGTTTTTTTTAAATACAAATTTAAACCGTTAAAAATTAATCTGTTTCCTAAAAATGAGCAATTTGATATAAAATGAAAATTTATTGAATTTTTAGTCACATTGTGTTAAGGAATAAATACAAAGTAAATACAAGATATAAAACACTTGAATTCCTCTTAATATGTTCACCATTTTAAAATGAAACCCCAAATCTCTATTATGGTATCTCATCTTCTTTAATCATTTTAATTCCATTGTACTTATTCTCTCTTATTACCTTGCACTCACGGACGGATTTAGGGGTAGGCCGACCGGTGTGATCAATTCGCTCAATAAAATCATACGGTTATACTATAACAATCAATTAGATTTCGCAAACTTTTTACTACACAACTAGATCACATTTTGCACTTGCATAGTCAATTTCTTATGTTACGAAATTTAAAATCTGGCCAAATGCCTGTCGGGATGATACACACGTGGCAATAATACACACACTTCATAAGCATATCTTAATGTATTGTGATACGACGTATTAACTAGGACATTCAAAAATGAACACTTATAATCGAACACTCAAAATAAATAATTAACTCAAAATAATTTATTATTGTTATAATAATTTTGATATCTTTCAGATTGGGTTACGAATGTTGTGAATAAAAGGGTGACTTCTCAATCCCACCAAGACATATGATGGGAGATAACTCATTACTTGTTATTTTTCTTATAATAATTTTCTTCATTTCTCAAGTTGGAAAGGTCATTGGTCTACACCTCCTTTAAATCTCCATTTTTTCCACTTTGCTCAAGACTCCCATTCCTCCCCTTTTCTTCAACACCACCACTTTGCAATATGGCCACCGACAGCAATGCCGCCGCCGACTCCAGATCCGATTCAGCCAAGGCTAATGGCAGCGAAAACCCAGTTCCATCTCCTTCACCGCTCCAACCCAGCCGCAAAATCGCCCTGATCACCGGCATCACCGGCCAAGACGGCTCCTACCTAACCGAATTTTTGCTTAACAAAGGGTACGAAGTCCATGGCCTCATTCGAAGATCCTCCAATTTCAACACCCAGCGGATCAATCACATTTATATCGACCCGCACAATGCCCACAAGGCCCGAATGAAGCTTCACTATGCCGACCTCACCGACGCCTCCTCCCTCCGCCGCTGGCTCGATACGATCCAGCCTGATGAGGTTTACAATCTCGCCGCCCAGTCCCATGTCGCCGTTTCGTTCGAGATCCCGGATTATACAGCGGACGTCGTTGCTACCGGTGCTCTCCGTCTTCTGGAGGCGGTGCGATCGCATATATCTGCCTCTGAAAGATCCCACATCCGGTATTACCAGGCGGGCTCCTCTGAAATGTTCGGATCCACGCCTCCGCCGCAGACGGAAACGTCTCCATTCCATCCCCGATCCCCCTATGCCGTCTCCAAGTGCGCCGCCCACTGGTACACCGTCAATTACCGCGAGGCATATGGGTTATTCGCGTGCAATGGCATTCTATTCAACCACGAATCCCCCAGGAGGGGGGAAAACTTTGTCACGCGGAAGATCACCCGAGCAGTGGGGCGGATCAGAATCGGATTACAGAGCAAGCTCTTCCTGGGGAATCTGCAGGCCTCTAGAGATTGGGGATTCGCTGGCGACTACGTGGAGGCAATGTGGATGATGCTGCAACAGGATAAACCGGACGACTACGTTGTGGCAACGGAAGAATCACACACAGTGCAAGAATTCTTGGAGGCGGCATTTGGGTATGTGGGATTGAATTGGAGGGATCATGTGATGATTGACAAGAGGTATTTTAGGCCTGCAGAAGTGGATAACTTGAAAGGGGATGCATCAAAGGCCAAGAAAGCTTTGGGATGGAAACCCAAAGTGGGATTTGAACAGCTTGTAAAGATGATGGTTGATGAAGATATTGAATTGGCTAAAAGAGAGAAAGTTCTTGTTGATGCTGGCTATATGGATGCCCAACAGCAGCCATGAGAATTATTCAATCCAACAAGTATACATTCAAGAACTCCTGGATTTCTTTCTTTATATTCGTAGATGAATTGATGAATTGAACAGTCCTGAGTCTATGAGTAAATCCAAGAACTTTTGGATTTCTTTCTTCATCTTCCATATGAACTGAATTCAATTGTTAGTACTTTGAATCCAAGTCTAAGTACTCTTGGAAGTATTTTGTAAAGATTTTGATCTCAGAGGCAGCATAGATTTGGCATTTTTGGATCATATATTTGGTTATGTTGTTTACATTACTAAATTGTATTCTTTGTGTTAGATTGTTTATTTTAGTGCTTCTTGTTATATTTTCTATTCACTGTGCTAAATTCTAATGGATTGAACATTGAAGTTAAACTCATAATAATGCTAATAGCTTTAAGCCCATGATATCCTCGTTATATTCTGTTCTTTTTTAAATTTGAATTTGCACAGAAAAATTACGTCCTCTATCTCATGGGAATTTACATAGAATTATTCATTTACATATCGCATGGGACTCAATGCGGTACACAAATCTTCACCAATCACCACAACACCACTCATTCTCTCCCTTCCACAGAATAATACCAGGTTAGATACTTAGATTGGAGATGCAGTCTCAATTTCGTTAGTACCCAATTTTCAGTTTGTGTAAAGAAAAACCTATTTGTAAAAATGGTTGATAATAAACGATGAGGTTGTTATTACATTTATGACAGGATGTTGAAAAACAAGATCCTAATAATGTGTCTTTTTATCAGACATTTTGTCAACTGTTTTTTCACAAATAAATTTTTTTTCTTTTGAAAATATTTATCCTGTTATCTTGGAGTTCATTATCAAGGTGAGCCCCTAACTTTAAAAATCAGTAATCTTAAAAAATTTCCATGTACACTCAACCCTTGTTCGTTTATCATCTCTTCAAAACATGCTTATGTTGACCAAGCTTAAATGCTTGTAAGATCTTCCTAACTCTTCTTCCATATTACATTTTTAGCATGTTGCGGACAGAAGAAAATAGAACGTTGAAATGCTCCAAGAAATTTTAGTCGTGTCGTGCATATGCGGTGAGCCCATCTGTTCTCAGATAAATTTTAAGCCTCGTACATATAATAGAAAACATTTGGCGATTTTATCTGATTCATTTGGAATGCCAAAATGATCCCCAAACCTTTGTAGGTTGCACATACGAGTTGTCTAGTAACGGCAATAGATTGTGATGTGATTAATACCAGTCACTAATAAGAGCACATCACCATCCTCACAAATCACATCAACTGCTAATATTGATCAAATTCACCCAAACCGGTAAAAAAATGCACCATTTCAAAATCATTATAATGAGGAGACAGATATGAAAAGCCAAAAAATTACGGACGCCAGGAGAAATAAATACTCTTAAACTCACAGGCCACCGACACCGGTCACAAGACAGTTGACACCGGCACATGCAACCGTATGGACACCAATGACCAAAAATAAATGTAATGTACAACTCTGTCATTGCCTTTCCTTTCTGTTTGGGAACTTAATAATTGTAACTTAAAACATTTCACCTTGTAAATAGAGAAGGCAGAGAGAAACAGCATTTCATTTCCTCACGACTACCCAAATTAGATGCAAGTCACTGACCGTGATATCGCATCTGCACTAATCTATATGAGATCTATCTACAATTGTGTTTCGTGAAATCAACGTGTACATGTATAAAATGAAGGAAAAACGAACTAACTGTCCTGCACAGGTGGTTGCGAAGACGGAAAGATAGAGCTCGAGTTTTCATCAATGGAGGTGTCTGTAAAAGGCTTGATAGAAGATTGTAGTAATTCTGGTCCCTCGCTAGCAATTCTCTTGCACAATGTGTCACAATTACTGATTACCTCAGTCAGTCTTCCTTTTAACTCCCCGAGTTCCACTTGAAGTGCATGGACTTCATGCAATTTGAGAAATGATGTTAGTATATGTGGAATAATTTGTAAAAGTAGGATTGTGTCCACAGATGCATGGCAAGCACAATGCAAGTCTCTTGCATATTTCAATGTTAGCAAAATTTATTGAGCTTGTACCAAAGGCTCCAGTTAAAATTAAAGGGAAAATTTCATCATTGGTTCGTTCGCAACTCATTGCCCTTGTTGCCCCCCCAATCTTCTACCGTTTTGGTACAATCACTCTTTGATTGCAACTGTCAAAATTACCTTTATACTGCCATTTGACTCTCATGAAACCTGCCAGCCTAAGTCAAAATTGGAGACCTGTAAGGTTTGTTGTTGAAGAGTTTATTTGCAAATACAATACAATCTTGAATGATCAACTTGCCCAATGAGCAATAAGTTGGTGAACTGCATTGCATTTTCCCCTTGATATATGCCCTTCATCAGCATAAACTCTTACTCCTACGACGCTCTTCCGATCTTTCAGCACTCATACATTAACTTTGTGTTGGTATCAGTTAATTCATTTCAGTGATGCATATGTAATAACTGACTCAGATCAATTTTACCATGAGATAAGGCGAACCTATACAATCTTTTATGCTGATTTTAGCCGAATGCTTTAAGTTACCTTCTGAAAGATGACGAGAGGTTGATTTCATTGCTGAGACTGAGTAGTTGAAGCGCTGAAGAAGCTTAACAGCCAAAGCAGCTGCAACTTCAATTCTGTTTTCAACCTCCTCCTACGAAACAAAAAATACAATAACATCTCAGCAAATGTGGGTGAATAATTAAAGCAGTAACATTCTCAAGTAATACGTGATGGGACAAGATAGCAATCTATATGATCCAATTTGCATTCGTAGAACCTTTGATCAGGTTGATAGTAACTCATGTTGCACTTTAAACATAACAGATATATAGGCAAGACATCAGAGCTCAATGTCCACATGGTGTGGTTTTTATTTATATGTTATTACCAAGTCAAGACCAACATTCTGATATCAAGCTATATGCATGTCATGAAAGTCCCACTTGAATTCATTAAAAAACATATATTTTAAAGATTAATAGGGCACCTGTCTGCAGATGATATTTTGGGCCCTCTTCTCTTGCCACTCACGATAAATTGCAAAGAGCTCCACTAGAACATTAGGGTCTACAGTACCTAATCCAAACATGCGAACATACATTAACCTTAGAAACAATATAGAAAAAGGCGGCGGTGAGAAGGGAGAAAGGTGGAATGCACATAAAAAGTTATACAAGTGGAGAACTTATTTATCATACTGCATAAACACTTATGGATTTGCCAATTTTGCGAGGGAAAGTAGAATTCATGCTGTAAAGATAAAATATGGTTAGTTGTAATCCGGTGGACAATCTCAGGAAATGATCTTCAGATTTTTTATTTTTCATTAATTTTAATTCACTAAATTTAAGAGTGACAGTACATTTACATTTGTACTCATATTTCATTTTATCATTATTAATGAATCCTTAGAGTACGAAAGAAGTTTCATTTGCCTGTCAATTGTCGAGAAGACAAGAATAGAAACACGAAGTGGGTGTTGATTCTCATTTTACTTTTTCCATTATAATTATTATACCTACCACTGTCCCACTGATTTTACAACTTCTCAATTACAATTACACAGTTCAAACTCATATCAAATCTCAACAAATTCATTTTGCCTAACCAAGAGCCCCCTAATTTTAATTTTTGGGTCATAAAACAAGATTTTATAAACTTAGAAAGACTAGCTTATGGTATACCACTCTATAAGCGAGATGATAAGTTCCAGTTAGATGATAAGTGACAGTTCATTAGAGAGCAACTTCGCTGTAGTTACCACAAAGTAGGACTGGTCACCAGGGAGCTCAATCATTGCCAACTCATCCTATGCTATTCTTCTGCAAGTAACGATCATCTTAGCTAAGATACCTGTTGCTATCTTAAGAATGAGTCACTACAGGTTACTATGGAAAAGCAGCTCTCCCGTACTGCAAGCTTTTTCAGACGTTGTAATATCACATCAACAGATGAAGGAAATTAAACATTAGAAAACCCGCTGTCTGATTTGCGGTTAGAGTGTTATTTAAGATCTGAAAATGAGTATGACTTAAAAATCTTTAGACAAGGCAGTACAAATTTGGAGTTTCAGCTGCTACCGCAGAAATTACTTCACCCATCATATCATCATATTTGTATCTTGACACATTACTGTGTTTCATCATTTCGTCAGACAATAGATTGAAGAGATTAGAAACACTTGACCTACTTTCACTACATAGGTGGTAATTGCATACATAGTGACGCACTTGTCCTACAAGAACCTTAGTATAGCTGAAGATTTCTAGACCAACGACATAAAACTAAAGAGTTTAATATTATCATCAGCCAAACAGCCACGAACCTAAAGCGTCACACAATATAGACAATTTGGAAACAAATGACTGATGCTAAGGAGTTTAGCATATCCCCAGGAAGGTTTTGAACTGAGACACTAAAAGATGTTAGCATGCACAAGATCTTTGGGTTTTTTTTTTTTTTTTTTTTTTTTTTTTTTTTTT
>CAVNYN010204491.1:0-21300 GCA_963692815.1 Nyctanthes arbor-tristis
AATAAATATTAAATTAACTAATAATATATTGAATAAACTAGATAATAATAATTCAAAAGTTATAAATTAAATGAGCTAGTGACTTGCAAAAACATAGTATTCAAAAGTTATATATCATATTGTATTGCATGCACGCGGTTAACATCATGTAATTAGAGATTAAAAAATTATTTGATCTGATACTTTTAAATAGCAAAATTAAAGGAAATTTATTTCACAAAGTTTTTAGATTCATCAAATGTGAGAAGATAGATTTAAGGCGTGGTTTTGATTTTGAAATATAGAAGTAATTTTTAAGAGAAAGAGGATACATTAAGAAAACCAATAGGATATATAAACTAAGAATGGATATCAGAGAAAGAAAAAAAATATATAACAAAAGAATTTTACCAAAATCAAAAAAGTGCTTTTTAGATTTAGAATTGACACCTAAAGAAAATAAAATAAGAATAAAAAATCCGATATGTCAGAAAGAGGGGAGAAAAAAAGAAAGAAAGAAAAAGAAAATAGAAAAATAATTAAAAAAAGAAGTACCGCATAGTTTTACTAACTATGCTACCAATAGTTGCAGCAGAAAATAATTTGGAAGGGGGATGGTTCTAACAGGGGAAGAACCCCCTCCCCTTGGGATTTTTTTTGTAAAAAAAATCAATGGGGAGAGCAACCCCCATTATTTTCTGTTGCAACTTCCGGCGGATGCCGCAGGAAGTTGCAAAGTTTCCATTGCCGCCGGAAAGGGGAGGGGAGGGGAGGGGAGGGGAGGGGGGTGTTGGTTTCTCTCTCTCCCTCTCTCTCTCTTCCCCTCCTTTGGGTAAATGAATGGCGTGCTGTGTGCCCATGTAACATGTCAAGTGGGACGGGGGAGTTTTTAATCTCCCCCCATGGGGGGAGGTGAACAAAACTAATTAATAGTTTCGTTTGTCTCCCCTAATAGGGGAGATTAAAAACTATTAATTAGGTATATATAGATAGATTTGTACTATTGAAATCGGGAAAGTTTTGTTAGATAATGAGCTTAATTCAGTCCTAGATCTTTGACATTTATGAAATTTTTATTGTTTTGGGTTTGTATAATTACATCCACATAAATCAAGTAAAGATTTGACAAATATTTTTTTTAGATAAACATACTAATTTATATACCTGTTTAATGTTTTATTATAAATTTATTCTTAAATCATTTATTTTATTCATGCAATATTATTAGTTAATGGTCAAATATTGTGTATCAAACATTTACTATGATACTCGTATTCGCTCAAGATCGATTCAGATAAAAAATTCCATATCAAAAACATCCTACCCACTCCAAATACCCCTTTAGCTAGATGATATCCCATTGTATTTTGTGCAAGTATCCATAATATTCCGCTAGTATTTTTGCCTAGCAAATAAACAATATATAATCTTTTTAAAAAATAGCATGATTTTAGAATCACAATCACTAGAGGCATAATAAGTAATAATATATATAAATATATATAAGAGAATGGTGGCTTTTCCCGCTCATTTTCTGGCTCTATAAAATTTCTGACTCTATAAGATTTCTAGTGATATCAGTTAATTCTTTTTTTTTTTTGTATTTTTTATCTTATGTTTTTTTTGGGGGAGAGGGGGAATTGTTACGCTAATTTATTAAATAATATTCACTTTTCCCTTTATTAACCCATATCCAATCATCAATTTACGATAGTTTCTTTTGCCAATTATTTTGATTTAGGGATCTGTCACCTATCAAATCGAACACAAAATTAATTAGGAGTTCTATTTAAAAAAAAAAAGCAAATAGTAATATTTATAATTCGAAAACACATGCATAGCACGTCTCTAAACCAATAAATTTCTAAATCTGTAACATTAATTGTAAATTTCAATTTTTTAATGATTTTTGAAGAAATTTTTATATGGTTATTGTAGTGCAATAATCAAATTTGATTTTTTAAAAATTATAGTACTCTAATTTGCCGATTATATAATTAATACAAATTGGAACTTTTTGATAATTCCCCAAGGAACAAAAATTTCAGTTTGTCGTTTTAAATATTATCTTACTGTATTTGGAGTTGAATTATTTATTTGAGAGATAGACCGAATGTTGATACGGTTGCACTGTAATAGTTGTTCAACAATTTTTAAACATTTTACTTTTATTGGATCACTTCAATTAATTTTTATTTATATATGCATAATTAACTGGTGTTGTAATTCAAACAAGTTCTACATTGGTTAGGTTTCTCATATTCTAGACATGAGATCTTGGGTTGAAGCACACATGCTCATCCCCTCTCCTATACCTACTGTATCACAAAAAAAAAGAAAAGAATTAACTGGTGCAAAAAGTGTTACCGACAAATAAATTCAAATATAATAGAATGATTATAAAAACTTATGTCTCATGGTGCTAATAAGACTCAACTAGTTGTATTAATAATTTGTTGGAAATAGTAGTATATTTTGACCAAATATTTGTGGTCTCGGCACTTAATGTGTACGAGAATATTTAGATCGAACGCGTTCATAGTATATTTGGTTTCGTTTAACTATTTCCGAGTGAATGAGAAATTATGGCCTAAATGTGACATCTTGATACTATGTAATTTGTATAATGAGTAAATATTTCGTATCTCGGGTCGAAATATTTTGTATCTTAGGCCGAAAAATATTAGGTTAAAAGACTTATTTAATTAAATTTGCAATTAAGACCTAAGTGTGACTAATTAAGAGAATTAATTAGTTATTATCCTAAGTAAATTTGTCATCATCCGAATTTATGTTTGTGATTAAGTTTATTAAATATCCAAATTGGTGAATTGGTGCAACCATTTGAAGGGAAATTATGTGATCCCTTGGCCGACACTTGTAATTTCAATTGGTGTGTCCATTTTTGGCACCTCTTGGTATTTATTGTGTCTATTCATTGACACCTTTTGGCATATTATATATATATAGGCTCCCACATTTGTGCATTTTTCATCCAGTTTTTAAAATTCAACTCTTCCTTCCAAAATTCATGAAGAGAGTCCGTGACATTTTTTGATTTGCCGTGTCTTGTAGTTTGAAGTGCTTCTATGGCAAGTCGTTTGCCATTGTATCTTGGGAGATGATTGCCAATCAAATGTAAGCACCTAGGCGGGGCAAAAAGGTCTTAAAGACATAGAGTCAAACTCTAGTATTGGCTTTTTTCATACTAAACTCTACATTAATTATTCTACCCAGTTTAAGTAAGTTTACTGTTTAGTTTCGAATATAACGTGCACCATTCTACATCTCTTTTTCCTAACAGTTTAAGACGTTTTTTTAAAATCCATGCATATTATATTCTGTTGATATATGCTACATTCATTCCTTCTGCTGTTTTAAAGTATCGTGGACGTAGCATTTAAATTGCCTTGATTATTTGCAATTCATATATCACTAAATATTTACACAAACACTTATGATATATTTAATGATTCTGCATGCATTCTAATTCAAAACATATGATTATATATGTACATTGGAACCTCATTCACATTCTGGCAATTCGTTTAATCATTGTTTGATAATCATTTGCATGCATTAGTTATTGCCATTCGTCATTGATAAAATACGCATTAGTTAACATAAGTGCTTTAAGCTATTCATGTGTGCATCTAAAATTTAATTTGCATGTAATCCTATTTTTTTTCACGTGTTGCAATATTTGGCATACATATAAATAATAGCTTATTGTAATTCGGCATTTAGGCATTTGATTTTAAGTCCTGTTGCATTCAACTTGTGTTACGATATTCTGAATTTATTTTTTTGGTTGTTTATTACATATCATTATTTGATTATCGAACTTCTGTTTCTTATAACATAAATGGATTCAAAAGGAAACAATGTCAATCCTCCTACTAATGATCCACCAACTCATGTTTCCCATGGCGAGAAACCTAAGAAGTTCACGGTAGCTGATTTCAAAAGGTGGCAGCAAAATATGCACTTTTATTTGACAACCTTGAATTTGGCAAAATTCTTGAAGGAAGATCCTCCAGTTGTACAAGAGGGGCCAAAAAATCATGACTCATTAATTGCATTGGATGCTTGGAAACATTCCGACTACCTATGCAAGAATTATCTTCTAAATGATTTGGACAATACCCTATACGATGTATATGGTAACAGGAACTCTGCCAAGGAGGTTTGGGAGTTATTGGAAAAGAAGTATAAAGCGGAAGATGCTGGCACGAAGAAATTCTTTGTTGGCAAATTCTTAGACTTCAAAATGGTTGACTCCAAATCCGTGATCACTCAAGTTCAAGAGTTGCAAATTCTTCTCAATGACATCTATGGTGAAGGGATGAGTCTAAGTGAGACGTTTCAAGTGGCTGCAATTGTTGAAAAACTTCTTCCTTCATGGAAAGACTTCATAAACTATCTCAAGCATAAGTGTAAGGAGATGAATTTAGAAGACTTGATTGTTCAGTTGAGGATTGAAGAAGACAACCGCAAGGCTGAAAAGAAAAATGGAGGACAAATTATGCAAGCAAAGGCCAATGTGGTGGAAACTAGTTCAAGGAACAATAAGAAGAGAAAGCTTTCTGGAGATATTCCTAAGAAAGACAACAAGAAGAATGCTAAAAAGTTCAAAGGCAACTGCTATAATTGTGGAAAATTTGGACATTCGGCTAGTGAATGTCACAAGCCGAAGAAGCAAAATGCTCAAAGCAAATGTGACTGAAGTTGATGCATTATCTGAAGAGGTACAAGAAATAAGTTTATCTGCTATTGTTTCTGAATGCAACAACATTGGAAACCCAAGGGAGTGGTGGATAGACACTGGTGCTACTCGCCACATTTGTGCTGACAAAGCGATGTTCGCTTCTTACAAACCTATTAAGGGAGAAAAATTGTTCATGGGAAATTTCTCAAGTTCAAAGTTTGAAGGACAAGAGAAAGTAACTTTGAAAATGACTTCCGACAAAGAACTTGTTCTCAACAATGTACTCCATGTGCCTGATGAATGTCCGGGGCTCTACTTATCAAAGATGGCTTCAAGTTAGTATTTGTAGTTGATGAATTTGTACTCACCAGAAATGAGATGTATCTAGGAAAGGGATACCTTTCTGATGGGATGTTCAAGATGAATGTCCTTACTATTGTATCAAAATCAAGCAATAATAAAAGTACAAGTGGTTCTGCTTACTTTTTTTGGTCTTCTTGTTAATGGCATAATAGACTAGGACATGCAAATTTTAAATCAATTCGTAAATTGATGAACTTAAATCTATTGCCTAGTCTACAGTTTGATCCTAGTCATAAGTGTGAAACTTGTGTTGAAACTAAGTTAACTAAATCACCATTTCACTCGGTTGAAAGAAATACAACACCTTTAAAATTAATTCACACAGATATTTGTGGTTTAAAGTTTGTGCAAACTAGATGTGGCAAAAAGTATTTTATTACTTTTATTGACGATTGTACAAGATATTGTTATGTTTATTTGCAAAGAAGCAAAGCTGAGGCATTAGATGTTTTTAAACGTTATAAGAATGAAGTTGAAAATCAACTTAGCAAGCGAATAAAGATTGTTCGTAGTGATAGAGGAGGAAAATATGGAGCCCCATTTGAAGAATTTTGTTCAGGATTGGGCATTATTCATCAAACTACTGCACCTTATTCACCTCAATCAAATGGCATTATTGAACGCAAAAACTGAACTCTTAAAGAAATTATAAATGCTATGTTGATAAGTTCGAGATTACCTCAAAACTTGTTGGATGAAGCTATCATCTCGGCTAATGTCATTTTTAATAAGATACCCCGAAAGAAAAGGAATGAAACTCCATATGAATTATGCTACATTGTTCGTAGTCAGATATTCCTGCCCCATTACCATTGCTATTTACATTTTATTTACAAATTCTTTCCTTATAACTGTTTCGTATAATTGATTAATAATATTGCACCTTTTATTTCAATTTTCATCTAATATTGATTGAAGTTATCATTATTATTACCCTTCCATAAAGATTTCGTTTACAGTGACAAAAAGTATATCGAGCATCAATATTGAATATATTGCACCTATTGATTCATATATAAATTTTTTCAATCATGTCTCAAGCATTAGCATGCAAATACTATCAAGTGAAGCCATATTTTTAAGGAATGTACAAATCTTGTACATCTATAAACAAATTCCAAATGGTCTTTCTTTTTACCATATTACTACCCGGGCAACGGACATGTGTTAAACTAGTATCTAAGACTAATACCATAATACAAAAAGAAAAATATACCTTATTCAAACTAGGCAAGGCATACAAATGTTGGCAATTGGAATGCTTGAACATATCTGACTTTGTTTTAGCAATTCAACATCATTTTGAACTTCACTTTTCTACCTTTGATCTTTGACCTAGTCATACGCGCGCAGAGAAAGCCCCAAAGGCTAACACAACCATACACGGCCCAAAGCCTATATGTGCATGACGATAGGTCCCAGAGACTTGTACATAATATAGTCGTACACCGTGGAACACATTACAACAGTGCAGAGTGGGTTAATAATCACATAGGTACTTATGGTGGTTTTAAAATAATTCTTATAACATGCTTTCGTAAAAATTTTATAACATATCATACCATACTTTCGTAAGAATTTTACAACGTAGAATAACGTGTTTTCGTACTAATTTTATAACATACCATGTTTTCGTAATAATTTCATGATATAACATAAACATAAAAGTTCCTAACGTAATAACATAGCTATTTACTTTTTGAAATTTCATTCTAAAGACAATAACATGCTTAAACATTTTAAGAATTTCATAGATCACTAAAATAATAGAAACATGCTTGAATTTTAGAAAGTATAGTACTCAATAGGACATAATGAAAAGTATGCTTAATAGTTGGAAAACATTTTTCCACTTACAGAGTTGAAGACCATAGTTAGCTCAACTGGCATGCCTTACAACCGGCTCGTCATCACCTAAAATCATAATTTAACAAAATCCACTTTAATATCCAATACTCTTGTTCCAAATAAGAAATATAAATCCACTTAATTCCTTGGAACCAAAATCACTTGTTAATAACCACTCTTAATCATCCGATTGTTATCCACATATGTACATATCCATTCTACTCATTGGTATCTTAATATCATGCCTCCATCATCCAACAACATTTATCTATAAATCATATATCCAACAAAATATATCATCCCATTATATCGTTAAATGTCCACTCTTGTCATGCCCCCGTTATACTAATACTTTTTATTGAATTATTTATATCGGTTATTAAATTTTAGAGTGGAAGCTTTCATATGAATCACGGGGATGGGACGCACAAAGTGAACAAATTGTTTTACATATCATAAGTCGCCAATATATATCTATAAAGGATAGCATACTTAGCATACTTATTAATACAAAAGTGATTGAGCCCATATATTATTTCTAGGAATATTTATAATCAAAGTACATTCTCTTAGCTCCAAGATCGGTTCCTTTCTACATGCACAATTCTACTTCCTTCCGTGGGCATGCTCCAACTTTCTGCTTGCTTGACAAATATCTTGCGTTCCTTCATCTACAAAATAGGAGAAAAAGAGGAGTGAATACAAAGTACTCAGTGAGTAATATAATATTTTGATTAACCTTTCATTTAAAAAATTCCATTTCAATCACAAGTTCAAGAAATCATGTAATTGCACAAAGCTTTTAGATGCACAAGAGGGCCCTATCACTAGTTAAACTACTATCTGTGACGCGCATAAGATTTATATCAATTCATTTAAGTAGATCCACAATTAAATCACAGTTGGCTCCTACCGGAATTTCCACATAGACCACAAAGAAGCCACAAAGACAAGCCATCATGCCATTTATTACCCACTTTGGTATCATTAAGTGGCTCTTAGCACAGGGGAAAATACCACATAGCATGCCAGATAGCAAGACAGATAGTGATTCAAATGCAATAACTCAATTACAATGCATCAAAATCCATGTTTATCTCATGAAAACTTTATGAATAAAAGAAAGGGAATCAAAGCATTACTTACTCACTTCTTAATTTTCCAAAAATTTCTTGAATGATTCTAAGAGGAAAGCGCCTCTAAAGCCTTGATATTTCTCAATCTAAGTTGTTTCTATAAGTTGGAATCTTTCTATTTATGGACATGAGTATTTTTCAAGTGTAAAACTAAATGTTTAGTGGGTTTTTTAGGATGTTTTTCCTCTTCACAATGTTCTTGATTAACATGAATCAAAGTACAATGACTTAATTACAAGACAACACAAAGTATAATGCTTTCCAGAGCAATAAACAAGTGGACAAGGGTTAGACGACATCATTCCATAATTACACAGTGCTAAACTTGCCACTTTGCATGATGTAATTAGTGGAATTCAAAGAAGTATTAAAACCAATTGAATCTCAACAATTATAAAAAGGCCAGAGGGATAAGAAAATTCACAAGTTTCTCCAAACACTCCTCTCTATCCCAAAGTATCAAAATTCGTCCAAAAATATTGTAGGGAGGAAAACTACCCTAAAAACCCACCAAACACTTAGTTTTACACTTGGAAAAGACTCCTTTCCATATATAGGAAAATTCCAACTTCAAAAACAACTTTAATTGAGGAATATCAAGGCTTTAAATGCATTTTTCCTCTTAGAATTATTTGAGGAATCTTTGGACAATCAAGAGGTGGGTAACACGTGTCTTGGCTCTCCATTTTCAAAACTCATGCTTTCCTTAAATTGCTTTGGCACTCGATACTTGATTGTGCACAACTGCTTTGGATAAATGATTGTTTCTTACTTTTGGGCATTGCTAGTGGTACTATCTAGCCATTTGCCTTACTATGTCATAATTGTTGTAGTATTATAACCATGCTATATGATCGTGGTCATTTTAAATCAATGAATCCTACAAGGCTATGGGTAGAGGCTAAATTAGTAATGGCCCCGACTTGTGCATATAAATGATTCTCTTCATGCATAAAAGTGATTTCTCTTACATTATTTTGCATGAGCCAGTACATGTTTTTATTTACTGAGTATTTTGTACTCAAGACCCTTTCCTCCAATCATGTAGATGATTGAACACTAGTTATTGGCCAAGCAAGCGGGGAGTTGGAGCATGCCCGTGGACGGAGGTAGAATTTTGCATGTAGAGGGAACCGATCTTTGGAGTTATGAAAATACACTTTGGCCTACCTCTTTGTGGATATATAGATATATATATATATATATATATATTATACGAATAGCTGGGATGGGACATACAAAACGATCAAATTGTCTCTTGTATTACGTATGATATGCCACAAATATATATATATACCTATATCTATATATTCACAGAGATGTGGGCCAAAGTGCATTCTCATAGCTCCAAAGATCAGTTCCCTCTATAAGCAAAATTCTACCTCCGTCCATGGGCATGCTCCAACTCCCGGCTTACTTAGCCAATAACTTGCGTTCAATCATCTACAAGATTGGAGGAAAGGGGTACAAAGTCCTCAGTGAATAACAGCATGTATTAGCTCATGCAAAATAATGTAAAAGAAATCTCTTTTATGCACAAAGAGAATCATTTATATGCACAAGTCAGGTCATCGCTAGTTTAGCCTCTACCTATAGCCTTGCAGGACTCAATGATTGAAAATGATTGCGATCACATAGCATGGTCATAATACTATAAAGATTGCCACATAGTAAGACAAAACGGGTAGATAGCACCACTAGCAATGCCCAAAAGCAAGAAAAAATCATTTATATAAAGCAATTATGCACAATCAAGTATCCAGTGCTAAGACAATCTAAAGAAAGCATGATTTTTGAAAAGGGAGAGCCAAGACATGTGTTACTTACCTCTTGATTTTCCAAAGATTTCTTGAACAACTCTAAGAGGAAAAGTGGCTCTAAAGCCTTGATATTCATCAATTAATATTGTTCTTCAATTTGGAATTTTCCTATATATAAAAAGGGGTCTTTTCCAAGTGTAAAACTAAGTATTTGGTGAGTTTTTAGGGTAGTTTTCCTCCATACAAGATTTTTGGACGAATTTTGTTATTTTGGGATAGAGAGGGATATTTGGAGAAACTTGTGAATTTTCTTATCCCTCCAGCCTTTTTATGGTTGTTGGGATTCAATTGTTTTTAGTACTTCTTTAAATTCCACTAATTACATCATGCAAAGTGGCAAGTTTAGCATCGTATAATTGTGGGATGATGTGACCTAACCCTTATCCACTCGTTTATTGCACTGAAAATCCTTATACTTTGTGTTGTCTTGTAATTAGGTCACTGTACTTTGATTCATGTTAATCAAGAACCGCATTCTTACTTTGGGTGTTATTTTGAGTGACAACCTTGCAATTTAAGTAATCTTACAAAAGGTCTCATGTCAGTTGGAATAAGTTTCTTAGCTTATAAACTGGTCTCATCACCTGAGACACTACTAAATATATTCTATCTCATTTAAAAGTGCGGAAAACTTAAAGATTTACATAAATAAGTGCGGGAAAAGTTTTTCTTATTTAAAATAAACGCGATAGTATTTCATATATAATTCAAAATAAATCCATTGTAAAAAATTAACACAACTTCTTAACTTTGAAATAACAATTAAATAGCTTCTAATGACTTCTAAGAGGAGAAATCAAATCATTTTTTCTTTTTCCTAAATTGCCATCACTGATCGAGTCGTTACCAACTCTAGACGTCTGAAATGTTTTGAAATAAAGAGTAAGTGTTTCGAAGAAACGCCCAATAGATTTCTGCGCACTAACTTTAAAACATGCAATACATATTATGTCATTTAAACACATGTACACATGCAAATTATGTCGGTGGCTTGCTTTTCAACAAGCAATATCTATGTTTGTGGGCCCATTAAAATGACGAACTAAGTCTGTGGACTCCCGACTAAGGTAAACTAATTATGCACATAGTTTTCATGTTTCCATAAATCACGTACAGCACATACATAAACACATAATATATAATTGCTTCACACTTTTCACAAAGGTGCACACATACTTTGAAAATAATCTTTGAATAGGAAATCTACCTTAAATTGCTTTTCTTTTTGAGTTCGAGCTTAGAGCAACCAATTATGCATCAAGTCATGCACCTCGTCTAGCAAATAAATAACTATAGTTAGAATTTTTGAAAATATTTAAATCTATATAAAAGTATAGGGTTAAATAGTAAACTTTGAAAGTTTTGAGCTAAAACATGACATTTCAAAACCTTTAGGACTAAAAGGGAGTTTCTCAAAACGTTGGAGACTAAAATAGATGAGACTGATACATTTGGATCAATTTAAATTTTAATAAAAATACTGGGACTGAAACCGGATAAACTGAAAGTTTTGGGGACAAATCTTCATGATAATAAAACATAAGGACTAACTAAAGGCATAAAATCAGATTGAAGACTGAAATGACACAGAATGAAACTTGGGGACCAAAAGGCAAATCGGATTTGAGCTAAAATCCCTAATTCACCAAGACTTTGCCCCAACTTTGCAGAATCGAAGGACAAAGCAGAGGGGAAGTCTGGGTCATGGGTTTGTGGTTTCTAGCGACATGGGTTCGGAGTTCAGGATTGCAGGCCAAGAATGAAGTTTGCGGTCGAAGCTTGGGGTGCGGTGAAGGGACCGGTTTCGCGAGTCAGAGAGCGTCGATGAAGGCTGGTTCGAGCGACAGAGGCGGCGGGTTTGAAGAAATAAGGTTCGAAGCTATGGGCGCAGATGGTTCGCGATGGAGGTTCGAGTGTTGGCCGTGAGTTAGCGAGCGAAATGGGTTTGAATTTAGGGGTTCGACCGAGGTTGAGTGGTCGCGGGTTCACAAGTGGAGTTCAAGTTTGAGCGAGGCAGCGCGGATCTTGAGGGATTTCTAGCAATGCCGACTGAGGTAAGTCTCTGGTTTCTTTGAGTTTTGGCTTTTGTTTTCGATTGAGAAGATTAGGAGTGGAAGGTGGTGTCCGGTGGAGGCCGTCCGGCAGTGGTAGTGATGAAAGGGGCAGTGAGTTCGTTTGAGGCTAGTCTGAAGGTTCGAGGGAAAGGCAGTATAGACTGCCTCACTCGTGGGTGTGTTCATGTGTGTAAAATGTAGTTGCCCAGTGTATGTGTGTATACCTGTATTTAGGAACGTGTAGAATGAATGCCACTTTGATTATGAAGTGTATGTATTTGTGTGTAAATCTGTTTGTATACTTCGGCTGGATTTTTATTGGAAATTTGTGAATGTTTGTGTTTCTGTGTATATAAAATTGAAGTGTGTATGTAAAGAGAGGGTGCGTGTGTTTGTCTATAAAATGTATTGCTGAATTTGCTTGCTGGAATTACTGGGCTTGGGGAGTAAATGTGAAGTGTATAGCTTCCAAATGGATTCTTTTGCTTCTGGTTGCCGTGTATTGTTTCTGGGGGTATATGTATATATATACACTCACATATGTACACCAGAGAAACTTGGGGAGATGAGAGGTTCTGATGGGATTTTTAGTTGCAGAAAATCAAAGAGTAGGAGAGTTTTCGGTTGCCAAACGATAACTTTAGTTAGGGCTGACCTGAGTTTCAAAATGTGGGTAAAAGGATGGTTGAAGTGGTCTTTAGGCTATGTTTGGCTTGGCTCGGCTCAAACTCGAATTTGGGTCTTAAAATGGGCTTAAATGACATGGCTAAACAAGAATAAAATTTGGGTTTTAAAAACTATTTTATAAGACCTGCGATTTGGGCTGGACAAAAGAGATTTTCTTTGATAACGGAATTAATAATTAGTTGGACCCGAATCTCAAATTTGGAAATAAAGTCCAATTAATCATAAACTTGCGTTTTTCTTGAAAATAAATTTTAGACGAGCGACGTGAATTCTTTTAAATCTTTATCGTGACTAATAGTAAAAATAAATAATGAATTAGGGTGGTAGTGACATGTTTAAATTCTTTTAAAATCTTTTAAGGTATAAATTTTTAATTAAGAAAATTCCGGTCGCTACAACCCCTTACAACTTAATTTAATTTCGTCCTTCAAATTTAGCTTACTTGTTTTGTTAGTTCTGGATGCTTCTCCAGTATATTTGCTTCTCTTTCTCACGTAGCCTCTTCTCTATTGTGGCCACCCACTGGATCTTCACTAATGGAATCTCTTGATTTCTCAAAACATGCACTCTTCTGTCAATTATGATAGTCGGAGCTTCATCGTAAGTCAGATCTTCCCGTACCTCAACTGACTGAACATTAACATGACCTCGGTCGGGAACATACTTCCTCAACATGGATACATGAAATATGCTATGTACTGCCGAAAGTTCTGGAGGCAATGCCAAGCGATATGCCACATTTCCAACCCTTTCCAATATCTTAAATGGGCCGATGTACCTCGGTCTCAGTTTCCCTTTCTTACCAAAAGGAAGTACACCACTCATTGGTTCCACCTTGAGAAATACCTTCTCCCCGACCTGGAAATCCATGCTTTTCCTTTTCTGATCGGCATAACTTTTTTGTCGATCCTGTGCAGCCTTAATCCTTGCCCTGATCTTTTCAATAGCCTGAAATGTCTTCTCGACTAACTCAGGCCTCAACATCTTCCTTTCGCCGACTTCGTCCCAACAAATTGGTGAACAACATTGCCAGCTATATAGAGGTTCGTATGGGGCCATGCCGATAGTTGCTTGAAACTGTTTTTGTAGGCAAACTCGACTAACGACAAATGAGTTTCCCAACTACCACCCAGATCCAAAACACATGCTCTCAGCATGTCTTCCAATATTTAGACAGTCCATTCAGACTGTCCATTCGTCTCGGGGTGGTAAGCTGTGCTGAACTTCAGCTTAGTGCCCATCGCGGTCTGTAATGACTTCTAGAATCTCGAAGTAAACCGCGGATCTCTGTCCGATATGATGGATACCGGCACTCCATGAAGTCGCACAATTTCCTTGACGTAGATCTGAGTAAGCTGATCCAAGTGGAGACTCATACGGACTGGTAGGAAATGGGTGGATTTTGTGAGTTGGTCCACAATAACCCAAATTGCATCATGCTTACTTGTCGACCTGGAAGACCCCCTACAAAATCCATAGAAATCTTTTCATATTTCCACTTCGGGATCTCTAAAGGATTCAGCATCCCTGACGGTCGCTGGTGCTCGGCTTTCACTTGCTGACACAATAGGCATTTGGCAACGAACTTGGCGATACTTCCCTTCATGTTTCTCCACCAGAAGGTTTTGTGGAAGCCTCTGTACATCTTGATACTGCCTGGGTGGGCTGCGTATGGGACGGAATGAGCTTCAGTCAAAATCTCATCCCGGAGCTCATTGTTTCTAGGCACGTATAGGCGGCCATTGAATATCAGAGCGCCGTCAGAGAAGGTTTCAAACTCCTTCCTTTTCTCCGTTCTGACCCCAGCTCTTATCTTTTCCAGGAATGTATCATCCTTCTGTGCCATAACAACTCTGTTTCTTAAATCCAGTTTGACCGTCAAACTGGCAATCACTGTCAATCCCGGTCTCTGTGGTGCAACTACTTCGATCCTCAAATTCTCGAAATCCTTAATCAGCTGGTCTTGGACTGTGCCGAGTGCTGATAAATGACCTATGTTTTTCCTGCTCAAGGCATCTGTGACGATGTTAGCCTTACCCGGATTGTATAGGATTTCGCAATCATAATCCTTGACCAGTTCTGTCCATCATCTTTACCTCATGTTTAACTCCTTCTGAGTGAAGAAGTACTTGAGGCTCTTATGGTTGGTATAAATCTCACATTTACTCCCATATAAGTAGTGACGCCAGATCTTTAGAGCATGCACTACAATGGCGAGTTCGAGATCATGGGTCGGATAGTTCTCCTCATAGGGTTTCAGCTGCCTAGACGTGTAGGCAATCACCTTACCCCGCTGCATCAAAACACATCCTAACCCCAGTTTTGATGCATCGCTGTAGATCACATATCCATCGGAGCCATCTGGTATCGTCAATACTAGTGCTGAAACCAATCTCTTCTTCAGCTCCTGGAAACTCTATTCCCATTTATCTATCCAAACAAACTTCTCACCCTTTCGGGTGAGCCGTGTCATTGGACCCGCTATCTTGTAAAAACCCTCTATGAATCGCCGGTAGTACCTGGCTAAACCTAGAAAGCTTCTCACTTCAGCGGCGTTGGTAGGCGAAGACCAGTTAGTAACAACCTCAACCTTAGCGAGGTCCACCTCAATCCCCTTGGTTGTTACCACATGGCCTAGGAAACCTATGCGATCCAGCCAAAATTCGTACTTCTTGAATTTGGCGTACAATCTTTCCCTCTGTGGAGTTTCCAACACAGTCTTTAAATGTTCAACATGTTGTTTCGGGCTCCTCGAGTATATTAGGATGTCATCGATGAACACGATAACAAACTGATCCAAATACTCATGGAACACCCAGTTCATTAAGTCTATAAATACCGCAGGGGCATTCGTCAGGCCGAAGGGCATTACGGTAAATTTGTAATGCCCATATTCTGAAAGCCGTTTTGCGTCTATCCGCTGGCTTGATCTTCAGTTGGTGATATCTTGATCTCAAGCCAATCTTAGAAAAGACAACTACTCCCTTCAGCTGATCAAACAATCTTCAATTCTCAGGAGTGGGTACTTGTTCTTAATTGTCAACTTATTTAGTTCACGATAGTTAATACACATTCTTATACTCCCATCCTTCTTCTTCACGAATAATACTGGTGTTCCCCAGGGAGACACACTTGCCTTGATAAAGCCCTTCTCTAAAAGTTCATGTATTTGAACTTTTAACTCCTGCAGCGCCTTCGACGCCATCCAATAAGGAGCTTTGGTGATGGATGCGGCTCCTAGTACCAGGTCGATGGTAAATTCCACTTGCCTGTCAGATGGAATACCCGACAGATCCTCGGGAAACACATCGGTGTACTCGTGTACCACTGGTACACTGTCCAGGGATATATCTTCAAAAGGTCTGCCTTGAAGGCTAACCAAATATCCCTGACAGTCTGCCTTTGCTAATAGCTTCATTGCTTGAAGGGCTGAGATGAGGCCGGGAAGTGCCTTAATCTTGGATCCATAAAACTTAAACTTCTCATTCCCTTCCTTCAAAAGACTACTTCCTTTCCTCCTCTAACTCTTGATCCGATTCTTTCTCACCTCAGGATCTTCCTCCGAATTGGGTACAGGTGTAGGCGTCGGAGAGCTGTAGCACCATACTGCGCATACACTTCCCTATGCGCTAAGAGCACTTTGCAGAAGAGGTCAAAGTCAATGTCCCCACTTCAAGCCATGTGGAGGTGAAAATGGACATTAATAGCTTCGGTTTGCTCTTCTTGGTCAAACGTGTCTATCAGGTGTCAGATGAACCGAGCTGTGGTCGTCTGATATCCAAAGTTCATGGCTCGAGTACGAGCTATACGAACATGACTCATATGCTCACTCTTGGCCCAGTTAAGGTCAACTAGGAAGTTCTCATATGCTAGTCTAGCTGCCTTAGCCTTTCCATTTCTGTTATCCGTTGCCATATTGGTCGACCAATTATGTGAGATCCAGTTAGTTGGGGTCTTAATAACTTTTAGCCATATTTCGAGGACTTAGAAGAAATTTTCTTTGTCTTTATGTTTGTCACATATTTCTTAAAATCATCTTATGCTCATATTATGTCTATAGCCAGCTCAAACTCTAACAAGACCTTTCTTTCTTTATTGGGATACGATGAATATTTTAACTTGTCCATGGTATATGCCAGTCTATATCATGTACCTTTCCTCTCTTATATGCATGCATAAATTTCGAGGCAGATACAAAAAAATACATATAACTTGAAAATATCGTATCTAAAATATAACTTTCTTTAAAGTAGAGTTGGCAGCGCGAACAACAGCGGTTGGCAATTAAGTTATCATAGAAAAAAATTTTTCTTAAAAGCAAGTCTACAGAAAAGTAAAAGCGAGTCTACAGAAAAGCGAGTCTACTTGAAAATATTGTATCTAAAATATAACTTTCTTTAAAGTAGAGTTGGCAGCGCGAACAACAGCGGTTGGCAATTAAGTTATCATAGAAAAAAAATTTTCTTAAAAGCGAGTCTACAGAAAAGTAAACCTGGCTCTAATATTAAGTTGTAACGCCCTGAGTTCTAGGCACTCGGGACGCTACTAAATATATTCTAACTCATTTAAAAGTGCGAAAAACTTAAGGATTTATAAAAATAAATGTGGGAAACATTTTTCTTATTTAAAATAAGCATGATAGTATTTCATAAATAATTACAAATAAATCCATTGTCAAAAATTAACACAACTTCTTAACTTTGGAATAACAATTAAATAACTTCTAATGACTTCTAATAGGAGAAATCAAATCATTTTCTCTTTTTCCTCAATTGCCATCACTGATCCAGTCGCTGCCCGCTCCAGACCTTGAAATGTTTTGAAATAAAGAGTGAGTGTTTTAAAGAAACACCCAATAGATTCCTGCGCACTAACTTTAAAACATGCAATACATATTATGGCATTTAAACACATGTACACATGCAAATTATGTCCGTGGCTTGCTTTTCAACAAGCAATTATCTATGTCTGTGGACCGTCAAAATGGCGAACTAAGCTTGTGGGCTCCCGACTAAGGTGAGCTAATGACGAGCTATTTATTTGTTTAGCAAATAAATAACTGCAGTTAGAATTTTTGAAAATATTTAAATCTATATAAAAGTATAGGGTTAAATAGTAAACTTTGAAAGTTTTGAGCTAAAACATGACCTTTAAAAACCTTCAGAACTAAAATGTAGTTTTTAAAACACTGGGGACTAAAATAGATAAGACTGATACTTTTGAATCAATTTAAATATCAATAAAAGTACAGGGACTGAAACCGACTAAACTGAAAGTTTTGGGGACAATCTTCATGATAATAAAACATGAGGAGTAACTAAAGGCTTAAAATCAGATTGAGGACTGGAATAACACAGAACGAAACTTGGGGACCAAAAGGTACATCAGATTTGCACTAAAATCCCTAATTCACCAAGACTACGCCCCAAATTTGCAGAATCACAGCACAGAGCAGAGGGGAAGTCTGGGTCATGGGTTTGTGGTTTCCGGCGACATGGGTTCGGAGTTCAGGATTGCCGGCCAAGAATGAAGTTTGGGGTCGAAGCTTGGGGTGCGGTGAAGGATCCGGTTTAGCGAGTCAGAGAGCGTCGATGAAGGCTGGTTCAAGCAACAGTGGCCGGGGGTTCGAAGAAACATGGTTCAAAGCTTTGGGCGCAGAGGGTTCGCGGTGGAGGTTCGAGTGTTGTCCGCGAGTTAGCGAGCGAAATGGGTTCGAATTTAGGGGTTCGACCGAGGTTGAGTGGTCGCGGGTTCACAAGTGGAGTTCAAGTTTGATCGAAGCAGTGCGGATCTTGAGGGATTTCTAGCAAGGCCGACTGAGGTAAGTCTCTAGTTTCTTTGAGTTTTGGTTTTTGTTTTCGATTGAGAAGATTGGGAGTGGGAGGTCGTGGCCGGTGGAGGCCGACCGGCAGTGGTGGTGATGAAAGGGGCAGTGAGTTCGTTTAAGGCTAGTCTGAAGGTTCCAGGGAAAGGCAGTAGAGACTGCCTCACTCGTGGGTGTGTTTGTGTGTGTAAAATGTAGTTGCCCAGTGTCTGTGTGTATACCTGTATTTAGGAACGTGTAGAGTGAATGCCACTTTGATTATGAAGTGTATGTATTTGTGTGTAAATCTGTTTGTATCCTTCTGCTGGATTTGTATTGGAAATTTGTGAATGTTTGTGTATCTGTGTATATGAAATTGAAGTGTGTATTTAAAGAGAAAGGTGCGTGTGTGTGTGTGTCTATAAAATGTATTGCTGACTTTGCTTGCTGGAATTTCTAGGCGTGGAGAGTAAATGTGAAGTGTATAGCTTCCACATGGATTCTTTTGCTTCTTGTTGCCGTGTATTGTTTCTGGGAGTATATGTATATATATATATATATACACTCACATCTGTACACCAGAGAAACGTGGGGAGATGAGAGATTCTGATAGGAATTTTATTGCAGAAAATCAGAGAGGAGTGGGAAGTTTTCCGTTGCCAAAAGGTAACTTTAGTTATGGCTGACCTGAGTTTCAAAACGTGGGCAAAAGGATGGTTGAAGTGGACTTTAGGCTATGTTTGGCTTGGCTCAAACTCGAATTTGGGTCTTAAAATGGGCTTAAATGACATGGCTAAACAAGAATAAAATTTGGGTTTTAAAAACTATTTTATGTGACCTGTGATTCGGGCCGGACAAAAGAGATTTTCTTTGATAACGGAATTAATAATTAATTGGACCCAATTCTCATGTTTAGAAATAAAGTCTTATTAATTATAAACTTGTGTTTTTTTTTAAAAATAAATTTTAGACGAGATATGTGAATTCTTTTAAATCTTTATTGTGACCAATATTAAAAATAAATAATGGATTATAGTGGTAGCGACACACTTAAATTCTTTTAAAATCTTTTTAAGATATAAATTTTCAATTAAGAAAATTCAGATCGCTACAATATCTCACCCAAATATACTATATATTCACAAAAGTCGAGTTGATCAAGTATTCAAAGTTTTAACAATCTAATTACTCAAAATTACATAATTTACTTAAGCATCATTTAATATGAGTTGAATAACAACCAACAAGGTTTGCTTTGGGTGCACAATAGCCAATAAAGATATTTTTTTATTGAAATAAGGATCAATCATGTGAAAGAAATAAAGTTTGAGACTTAAAAAGGCCTAAAATAAATCTTTTAGATCAATCCGGATCAAATTGAAAGGTTCGGGGACATGTGTTGTAATTTTTCCAAAATATCTACACCACACCGCCTTTAGGCTTGGTGCAGCCTCACTGCTAAGCTAGTGTGCTGGCACCGGCTCTTCTGTTTTCAATAGATTGTGTGGTGAGGCTGCACCATTGGAAAAGTGCGCCCTGAGCAGTTTTTTTTTTTTTTTTTTTTTTCTTGTAATGGTTTTGATGAATAGAGGCTACAAAATATCTTTTAACACTTGAAAATAAAATGAAAGCTATCATCCTCTTCATCCATTTTTCTTAATCTTTGATAAACTTCAAATGATTGCCATCTTATATCACTTTGTAGGGTTCATTTTCTTGTGTCTCTTGGTAAGATCAGCACCTCTAACTTATAGTTTTCTAAAGAAGATCAAATCAATATTAACATACTAAGGAATTCCACAACACTTAGCTTTCATTGAGCTAATAAGTATAACTTTTACTTAACAGATAGACGAAGATATACAAATCACTCATAAACTTAGTAAATAGCAACTTACTTGCAAGCTAGCTAGTTGATGCCTTGCCGGAAGTATATTATGCATGTAGGATCCTTGGAACGCTGCTCTGATACCACTCTTGTCACGCCCTCACTATATTACCCAATATTATTAAATTACTTATATCGGTTATTAAATTCAATAGAAGAAGCTTTTATACGAATAGGGACGGAATGTACAAAACGATCCAATTGTCTCTTCTCTTACATATGATAAGTCACAAATAAATATATATATATCTATATATCCGCAGAGAGGTGGACAAAAGTTTATTCTCATAGCTCCAAAGATCAGTTCCCTCTACATGCAAAATTCTACCTCCGTCTTCGGGCTTGCTCCAACTTTTGGCTTGCTTGGCCAATAACTAGAGTTCAATCATCTACAAGATTGGAGGAAAGGGGAGTGAGCACAAAGTACTCAGTGAATAACAACATATACTGGCACATACAAAATAACATAAGAGAAATCGCTTTTATGCAGAAAGAGAATCATTTATATGCAGAAGTCGGGCCATCACTAGTTTAGCCTCTACCTGTAGCCTTGCACGATTCAATGATTCAAAATGACCACGATCACATAGCATGGTCATAATACCCCAAATATTACCACATAGTAATGTAAAACGGGTAGATAGCACCACTAGTGATACTCAAAAGCAAGAAACAATCATTTATCCAAAGTAATTGTACACAATCAAGTATCGAGTGCCAAGGCAATTTAAGGAAAGCATGAGTTTCGAAAAGGGAGAGCCAAGACACGTGTTACTCACCTCTTGATTGTCCAAAGATTCCTTTAGTAATTCTAAGAGGAAAAGTGGCTCTAAAGCCTTGATATTCCTCAATTAAAGTTGTTCTTCAAGTTAGAATTTTTCTATATATGGAAGGAGTCTTTTCCAAGTGTAAAACTAAGTGTTTGGTGGGTTTTTAGGGTAGTTTTCCTCCCTACAATATTTTTGGACGAATTTTGATACTTTGGGATAGAGAAGGGTGTTTGGAGAAACTTGT